>PYAF01006068.1:3520300-3608152 GCA_007407185.1 Glycine tomentella | reverse complement strand
CTCAGTTTGCTTAATTCTGAGAGTTTGCCCTAACGAGGTTCACGTTTGCTTAATTCGTGTAATGACGTTTTAGGTTAATCTTCGCTTAGTCGATTAATCTGGACTGATAAGGATTAAGTCAGAATCAATTATCTTCTGTGAACCGAGGATATTAGAGGCGCAATCTGTTCTAAGGGTCTGACTTGTTTTTAATCACTGCAATTAATTATTATTTCTGTTTTATTTTATACATTCTGCCAAATTCTTTCAAAAACCCCCCTTGCACGTTTTAACCCCTTAAACATTGACAATTGATCCTTGAGAGACGACCTAGGAGTCACTTTCCTAGTACTACATTTAATTCATAATAATTTGACGGAGTACGACCTTCGATCAGCGAAGTTGGATGCGAAGACGAAGGAGTGCATTTGCCTCGGTTCGCCGAAAACCGAGTTTGGTTTCAGACTGTGGGATCCAATCAACAAGAAGATTGTGAGAAGCCGAGATGTAGTCTTCCATAAGGATGAGACCATTCATGACATCTCAAAGCCACAAGTCCCGGTTACTGTCCGAAGAGAAGAACCCACCCCTCGTGAAAGTGCTGAAGCAGGGGGAGAAACCAGTGAAGAAATCGTTGAAGGCGATATTGAAGATGATGACCAGCAAGAAGCTGATGATGCCAGGATCCGAGTTGAGAATGAAGAATCGGGTTCTGATGAGGCTGAGGAAAAATAACCGAGATACCCCACTCGAGAAAGAATACCTTCTACAAGGTACCCTGATGATGAATACACCATCATTACTGAAGATGGTGAGCCTCAGAGTTATGATGAGACCGTGATGAGCTCAAGAAAGGAGAATGGGAGAAGGCTATGCAGGAAGAGATGAAATCCCTGCATGAGAATCAGACCTATGAGCTGACCAAGTTACCCTAAGGAAGACGAGCTCTGAAGAATAAGTGGGTGTACAAGATCAAACAGGAAGAGAATGGGCAGAAGCTGAGATACAAAGCCCGGATTGTAGTGAAAGGCTATAATCAGAAGAAGGGAGTTGATTTTGAAGAAATTTTCCCTCCTGTTGTGAAGATGACCTCGATCCGAACTGTGTTATCCATGGCAGCTGCCATGGATCTTGAGGTAGAACAGATGGGTGTGAAGATTGCATTCCTTCACGGTGAGCTGGAGGAGGAGATATATATGGAGCAACCTGAAGGGTTCCGAGCTCCAGGATGCGACGACATGGTATGCCGGTTGAAGAAGAGTCTCTATGGCTTGAAGCAAGCACCTTGGTAGTGGTACAGGAAGTTTGATTCCTTCATGACAAAACACAAGTTCATGAAGATTGAAGCTGACCATTGCGTATTTGTGAAGAGGTATGAGAACGGAGACTCTCTGATCCTTCTGTTATATGTTGATGACATGTTGATTGTAGGACATGACAAGATGAAGATTGTCGGATTGAAGAAGGCATTGAGCTCATCCTTCGCTATGAAGGACCTTGGCCCTGCAAAGCAGATTCTCAGAATGAAGATCATCCGAGACAGAACGAAGAAGCTACTATGGTTAAGTCAAGAGAAGTATGTTGAGAAGATTTTGAAGAGATTCAGCATGGACAAAGCCAAGACAGTTAGCACTCCCCTAGTCGAGCACATGAAGCTGAGTAACAAGCAGTGTCCGAGGTCTGATGAAGACAAAGACGAGATGCTGAAGATCTCATACCAATCTGCTGTCGAAAGCTTGATGTATGCAATGGTTTGCACTAGACCCGACCTGGCATATGCAATTGGTATGGTGAGCCGGTTTCTTTCGAATCCAGGAAAGGATCACTGGGAAGCAGTTAAGTGGATCTTCAGGTACCTCCGAGGTACAACCAATCTTTGCCTCCGATTTGGAGATGGTGAAGCCGAGCTGCAAGGCTACTTGGATGCCGATTTGGGGAAAGATTCCGACTCGAGGAAGTCGACGACTGGATATTTGATGAGATTTGCTGGAGTAGCAGTCTCTTGGCAATCAAAATTGCATAAGTGTGTGGCACTTTCAATGACCGAGGCTAAGTACATCGTCGTGACCGAGGCAAGCAAGGAGATGTTGTGGATGAAGAAGTTCCTCATGGAACTCGGCCATGACCAAGAAAAGTACGAGCTGATGTGTGACAACCAGAGCGTAATTCATCTTGTGAAGAACTCGACATATCACTCCCGCACCAAGCACATTGATGTGAGGTATCACTGGATACGCGATGCAGTGGAGGATGGAAGCTCACACTCGAGAAGGTGCACACCAGTCAGAATTGGTCTGACATGATGACGAAGCTGGTACCAGCAATGAAATTTGAAGATTGCTGTGAAGGAGTTGGGCTGAGGAACTCGGCATGATGAAGTCGAGGTGAGAAGGCCGAGTTGTTGAAATTGAAGACCTCGATCGCATTGGAAAAACGAAAGGGGGAGATTTGTTGGATAATTTTCGTTTTTAGTTGACTGATACTTTCCGTTTTTATTTTATTGATAGTTTCTGTTTTTATTTGATTGACCAAATCAAATAATATTTGATGGCTTAGACCCAGTCCATTGTAAACTCAATTCATCCTATAAATAGATGAGTAAGGGTAGAGGCAAGACACACAGAAATTTGAGAGCCTCAAGTGACAGTCTTGAGTGACATATTTGAGCGAGCCTGTGTGCTCTGGATTTGAGAGATTCTTAGAGAGTTTGAGTGAAACACTCTAGGTTTCGTTTGAGTGACCACCATTGTTGGAGAGGTTGAGTGTACCACCAAATTGGTGTGTTCTTGATTCATTGTAACGGATTATTGTTATAGTGAATTTTTGATACTAGACTAGGTCTCGTGAGTTTTTCCTTTTCTCACATTGAGGAAGGTTTTCTCACGTAAAACAAATTCCGATTGTCTCTCTCGCTCTTTTTAATTTTATTTCCGCTTCCGCAATTTGATATTTGAGGGTTCGAGATACCCAACACTAATAAGACATGAATTAGCCAATTAATATTACTAAAATTTTCAATCTATATCAATTTTTGTTATGTTCAGAATACAAATAAGTATTTTTTTCTAGACCTACAATCCAAAAGCACATAGAGAAAGAGTCATTTACTGAGAAAGTGATAATTCTAAAGAAGCATGCTTACTTCTCTAATGGCACATGCATCTTCGTCATTGCTCTTTTTCCCACGAGGAAAAAATAAGCTAAACCATGAATCATCAAATCAACTAAACCATGAATCATCAAATCAATCCAGCACGTCATTGAAAAATGAAAAATGAAGACCAAAAACATAAGAAAAAGTGTAGAACACAATATCATCCCCAATTAGTAACTATTTGGCATTTCATAAGAACAAAACACACCTGTTGAAGATCCAAAGCCTCCGAGAGGAGCACCATCGTAATCCCTGGCCTTCCAGAACTGCTTGGAGCTATTCAGACTCAAACTCTTATTCGTATTGGCGCGCGATGCCACCGAATTAAAAGCCCATTCTGGCGCCGGTAAGGACAACAACGTAGTGCGAGTAGGTGCCGCCACTGAAGGGAGACGCGTGAGGAATCCAACTGGCAAAACCACTCCTCCACCTCGCTCATCCTCGCTTCTTGGACGGACTCTTTACCGAAGAAGAAGCACTGTTCACTATGTTGGCGACTGCACTGTCTAAATCATGGCCCTCGTCTTCATCCATGTCAAAATTGCTGAGTTCAATAACCGAACCTGGAGGGGGCGCCGAAACGACGCCGTTTCTTGGCCTCCTCTCGGTGACAATCGGAGTCTCCAAAACTTCTTCTTTTACGCAAACATCCATGGCTGGCTAAAACGGGAGATGAAGATTCAACAAACAAACATGTAAAATAAAAAATATAAAAGATTGAAGTTGGAAAGTTAAAATCTCAATGAATGAATCAAGTGAAGGTAATGGGAACGGTTGAACTAAAAGGGGATTTGGCTCTCATAGAGGGGAGGAGAAGAAAGACGCACTCCGTCCTTGATCCAGGGAATATCCAAATGCAGCACGACCACACCTCGACGGCAGCGTGAGAGTTCCACGGCGACAACAGTCGACGAAGACTACACTCCCACCAACCTACGATCGTTCCACGATTTCACAAAATGGAGCTTTTGAAGCGAAACCCTAAACGAGAGTGAAAAGTAGAAGAGACATGAACTTCAATTTGGTTTCATAGCTTTAAAATCAAAGACGGTTCTCCAAAACCGTCTTCAATTGGGGATCAATTAATGTCAATGCATAACTTGATTAATCTTTTAATTACCACTTAACTATTACAAGTTTATAATATTAAAAATAAAAGGAATTGACCTAGCTTGAACCATGCGAGCTAGCTTTCTTTCTATTTGAATGATTGCTCTAAAAATGGACAATGCTTTGAATTCAAGTGGTAGATGAGCAACTTATAAGTGTAGAACGTTGTTACCTTCATTACTAAAAAAAAAATGCTTATTTTAATTCCGTCCATTGTTGGGGTCCCTTATCATGGTCACTAGTTTACTATCATCGTCAAGAATCCAGCTAACAGCCTCATCATTTCCTGATATTAGTGCAACAATATTAATATGCAATAGAGGAGAAAAATATCTTAAAACAAAATGAGAACAACCATCAACAATAAATAAATGTAGCCAGATCACGCCACATATTTAGAAAAAAATTTTAAAAAAAAGAAGATTTTGAAGTCCTTAAATTTTTTATGAATTTATATAAATAATTAAAAATAAAAAAAGAAAACGTGACTTTCAAGTGACTTTGATGTAGTTGGAATTTTTATGACTTCAATATTAAAATAAAATAAAATTCGAAATCGTAATTTTTTTTATAATTTTATATTTAGAAATGTAAAAATTCTACAATTTATTTCTTTTTAGATATTAATTAAAAAATACTTCCATTTGGCAATTCTAAGTTGGGTATAGATGGAAAGATGCAGTGGAAAAAGAGAAAGAAAATTCGGAAGCACGCTCAAACTAGCATATCATATCTCACTTTTATTTTATTATTAATTATATACTTTTATATTTTCAATTTGGTTTAATTATCCTCTTGATCTATGTACTTGTAACAAATTAGAAGTTTATTTAATTTTTAATTAGTCCATTGATCTATTTTATTAACATTTTTATTTAACTTTTATTATAAATTAAAACACTAATTTATATGTATTACAATTTTGAATGAATAAATATATACATAAAAAATATTATTGATCCAATCCTAAATATAAGACTCTTTTAAAAATAATTCACATTTTTAAAAAAATTAATTAATTTAGTTATTAACATTATATTTATAAATAATGTGTATTATTTTTAAAAAATTACCATCAAAACTTTCAGATATCATCATTTTAATATTTTACTTAATTCTACCTACTTAATTAATATGTGCTAGCTAATTATCTGAAGATCTAGTTCTCGTAATTTAGAGAGAAAATGAATTTACTATGTTGTTATTAGTTTATAATATTTACTATAAAGTATTTAAGATATTTTGGTAAAAAATTAATGCAAGAGATAAATTAATTAAAAAAATTAACAAATTTTAAAAAAGAATTTTATATTTAGAAATGAAGGTAGTGAAAAAATTACAAATTTATTTTTATTTATCACAAGATATATTTTCCTATTTACGTGGTTGAATAAAAAATATAAAAATGTAACTCAATAAACAATCTTGATATCTTTTAGAATATAATGCAATGTTGCGGTAGATCATAAAATGAAGAAGCAAAAGAAGAGAAAGAAATGGAATGAACGAGAACGGAAAACGAAATGGACATGCAAAGTTAGCACTCACATTATTTATTCCGTGGGAACGAGTGGAATCGATCGGCAAATGTTTCCCTCCATGCTCCATGCTCCACTCTTTTGGCTTAGGTTTGCTTTGCCCAATTCATTGTTTCCTTGTGTCAAAATCAAAATTCTATTTCAGAATATGTGTGCTTTGAATATTATTCGGTTAAAAGTATAGAAGGTAGCACAAATCAGGTGGCACCTCTTATATGTTTGTAATTGAATTGATTACAATTAATAAGTAAAAGATACAAATTATCAGATGAAAACATCCTGAGTTTTAAAATCAATACTATTTGGATTAATTAGTGTCGCTTCAAATCAAACTTCTGAATATCATATTACTATCCAAGATCTAATTACCTGTTTTTTCTAATTGTATGTGTCTGTTTGTTCTTCCATTTTCTCCATATAGATTACGAATGTTACAGTAGAACATGAGTGGCAATATAGAGAAAAATAAATACAAACTAACTAAATTATTGGATAAAATAACACAAGAGAGATCAAATTTAAGTAAATGATTATTTCCCGTAAATGATAATTATTTCCCCTAACGATTTACTCATCATGATTTAAAGAATAATTATTTATCGTAAATGATAATTGTAATTTTTATCATAAAAAAATTAAATTAAAATTAGTTTACATTATGATATAGTGAATAAGTAATTTAAAATTTTTTGTAACAAAAATAATTTTTATAAATTAATTATAATTTTTATCTTTATCAACACTAAAAATATTTTTATTTATGATATTAGTGATAAAATAATTTAAATTAATTAACTTTAGTTCATGCTTAACAAAGAATCAAACTATTATTATCTAATAAATATATTAACAAAATGTTAGTGAGATGGTTATAGTAAGAATTGAACTAAATTCAAAGAATTTAAAAATTCAAAGTCTTAATAAAATTTAAATGATAAAACTATTTTTTTTTACTTTTTTAAATGTCACCATTGTATTTTTACTGTTATTTTCCCATTATTGTATAAGATAAAAATATAAAAACAAATAATATATTTGATCAAGAATCAATATTGTAGATTATTTCATATATAACCATGAAAAAAAAAACTTTTTTCATGTAACGGTTAAGCTATGATGTGCTATAGAACAATTATTTTCCGTAAAAAAAATTGTAGTTTATATAAGTTTGTAAATAATTAAATAAATTATTTGTTTTAATTGCTTGACACATTATGATATAGTGAATAAGTAAATAAAAACTTTCTTGTAACAATTTTTTTAATAAATTAATTATAATTTTTTTCTCTATCATAACTAAATATTTTTATTTATTATATTATTGATAAAGTAATTTAAATTAATTAATTTTGATTGTCCTATAACGAAAATTCAAATTATTATTTTCTAATAAATATATTAACTAAATGTTATTACACTGGTTATAATAAAAATTAAATAAAATAAAAAGAGTTTAAAAATTCCAAATCTTGATTAAATTTAAATAATAAAATTATAAATATTTTCATTTACAATATAGAGTGAGAGCATAGAGGTACCAATTGCAATACAAACTATTAATTTAATATTTGATTATGCTCTTCAAAATTTTAGTTAAGGGTCCCAAGAATTCACGTTATTTGGATTAGTAGCCTATTTGATGCATTTGAAGGCATTTCAGAGAGCATTGGAAAGCTTATCGTATCATTTTAATAAATTAATTTTAAAATGTCACCTCTATATTTTATTGTTATTAACTCATTATTTTATACAATGAAATAAAAAAATAACATCTTTAATATTCTAAAAGAAAACTTTAAATAAAGTGATTGATGAATAATAAGTAGGATCAAATAATAAACCAGCCAAAATCATTAATATTAATGACAAATAAAAAAAAAAAAACCAAACTGATTCATAGACTTAAATAAAAAGAATATTTATAATATTATCCTAACCATCCAAATCAAAGCTACAAATGAGATAAAATAAAACATTCTTTTTTTTTACACACGTGGATGGCAGGACAATGAAAAGTAAGAATAAATAACGTGCAATTAGGTTGCTTTTAGTGAGATTCACTTCATATAAGGAAGTTGGGGATCAGGGACCTAAACAAAACTCAGCAACATCCACCACCAACTGGGAAAAAGAAAAGGTATTACTATTTACCCTTATGAAGAATAAAAGTTTCTTATATCCCTCTTCAATTTCCAATCAAACAAAAGGGCTTTTTTAAAAAAATAAAAAATCTGTGTTAAATATTATGTTTTTAATTGGTTTAGCCAATGGCTAGAAACAACATAGGAAAGGATATCATTAAGAGCTAGCCATTCTCACAAAAGAGCTTTTTCATCACAATTCCAGTAAAAATAATCATAAATTTTGTGTCACATTTTTCCCTTTCTTTAAACACTTGTACATTTAAAATAAGTTTCCAACCATACAAAGTCCCAAAAAATCATATGAAAAGATTACACAAGGGAGGATGGGAGAATGTTGAAAAATAAAGACTTGCAGACAAAACATTAAGCTCAAAATAATCATATCCAACACATATGGGGCATGAATTTAATAGTGACCAACAAACTTATAGTTGACAATCAGGTCACATCCATCATACTAAACAACAACCCTGTTCGGTTTGCATGCCACCAGTCCAAGAGGTACTATATCTTGTCATTTCCAACACAACTTTGATCCTGCTGATAGAGATCGGGTCAAACCTAGTTCAAGACATATACCAAGTCGCATTTTAGTTCAAAAGTGTGTACTTGAAATCAGAGTTATAGCATAGACATTAAACATCAAAATAATAACACATAATAAAACTAAAATAATGAATTCAAATCTCAAGATGCCGAATACTTTATAAGTAAAAACCATCCTCCTTCCCTCCCCATTTCCATTACACAGACAAATAAAGAAGAACCACATTAAAAATTCAACAGGTTCTGAAGTAGTGCAGTTTAGAGAGTATACCATGATACAAACCTTAGAGATAGCCTCCAAGCAGCACCTGACTTGTCATTATGAGCGACACCTTTACTATTAGATGCACTTCCATAGCTATCATCAAATCCATCATCTTTGGCATTATCCCATCCAGCCCAACCATCACTGCTATGGGCAGCTGACCCTTTAATTGGTACTTTCTTCCTTGTATCTTCCATAAAATACTTGAACCACAAACAGAGATAAAAAAAATACATAAGTGATAAATGTTATGATTAAGGAAAATAGTGAGTGCTGACTAAAAAAATGCAGATCTTTGCTACAAAGGAAACAGTGGAACTCACATAGATAGATATGTTTCATATGTTTAATGAATAATTGAATAGCAGGATTTTTTTAGATTTCATAGAATATTTTAAATTTTTTTAGCAAAACATAGGTAATGTAAATTTAGCAAAGCTGGAAGGTTAAATCCTTGAACATTAACATTATCAACTTCTGCCCCCCCAGTTATGCATCAGTCACAGAATTGTCTGCCTGTATGGTTCTCTCTATGCTATATTGAAGGTGAGTATATTAACCACTTGAATTTTGATAATGTGATCTCAGTTTCATCTTGGTTAACAGAAGTGGAACTGGAGCATACCTTCATCAATGTATACTACGTGATTCCCGGTGCTTGGCACTGATTTGTGGGGACATATGAGTAGCCTTTAAGGCTGAGATATACACCATATTACTCTGCAATAAGTAAGCTGAAGCTAGAACATAACAGTCATGCCAAATATGTAACCAGCAGCATGAAAACAGAGGGATGATTCACTATACTATAATAATTATAAACATTCTAGGGTGTTTTCTTCTTCTCTTGAAAAATGATTTTTTTTTATTGTGCTTTTGGGAATTTCTATGAATTATCTCTGATTTATGATTATTTGTGTTTATGTATTGCAGCTAGAGCACTAGAGTTATTTCTGCAAGATTTGTGTGATCGAACATATGAGATAACTTTGAGGAGGGGGGTAAAGACTATGAATGCTTTTCATTTGTAAGTGAAGTTTCTATTATTTTCTTGGTTCAAATTTTTGTCTATGTCAAGTCTGTTCAAGGTGGTTACAAGGCTGCAGGTTTCTTTCTTTTGGAGGGCGGTTATTACTATGTACAATTCTAATGATAATGTGCACAGTCTCAAACAATTTCCTTCTTGTGCCTTCTATTTATCACATTCACAAACATGATTAGACATGTAAATGACATCTGCAGAAGAAAATTTCGGGATGGTCTTGCTTTTGGAACATGTTTTTTGTTTAGTGTTTACCTTCACTTTCCAGTTTCTAAAATGTCTGAGTTACTTGCATCCTTGCCTTTGCAGAAACCAGTGTGTGCAGACTTTTAATGTCTTTGATTTTCTGAAAGATATTGTATGCAAGGTTCCTGATTAGGCTGTTCTGTTGCAACTGGTGATGACCACGCTGTCACTAAGAGGAGGTTTGTGCTCTGGTTAATATTCTTGTTACTTGGAACAAGTTTTCTGTATGCTGAACTTTGTTTACTTTATATTAGGAAATTGCCGATATTGATGATAATGACAGCGACGAGGAGCTCAAGAGAAATAAGAAGGTAATTTATAAACTGCATTCAATTACTTCATCAGTGGTTAGCTTAAATTTTTCTTGTGTGATTGAACCTTTTGCTGAGTAATTATCTCTTGTCCATGCACACTGAACCTTTTCCTGGATACAAAAAAAATTTACTCCAGTCAATAGGGAAACTCACTAGTGGCTTGTGAATGCAAGTACGTCTAAATGTCTAATAGTCTGTGAGGCTAGGCCACACTTCAACTTAAAACTTATTACACAAAGCGCCAAAACTGTCTGGTTTTCTGAAAACTTTTGCTGAAAACTATAGAATTGGCACTAAAGAACCTGGCAGCTGTTTACTATTAAATATTATCTGACTTCTGGAACTTTGTTTTTTTTCTTCATGATTTGCACAGCCAGAGCCTGGACATAAGAGTGGCAGAGTGAGGGGTAGGGGCAGAGGTAGGGGTAGGGGCCGTGGAATTAGAACTGTATATCAAGAGGTGAGTTCACATGCTAAGTGGGAAGATGATTCTGATGAATTGAAGCAGAATGACAACCACACTCAAAGCAATGAAAGCATGGAAAATGTGCCAGAACCTGAAGTAGTTAAGCAAAGTTTTCCAGTGAGCAAACCGGCTTAAGTGTCCATTCGAAATTTTGACTTAAATTTGGACCCAGATGAGGATATGGATTCATTAGACACCCCAACTTCTGTCCCAACTAGTTCATCTGCAAAATCAGTGTCAGAAGAGAAGCATGAGGAATACCCTGGATGGTCCTTGTCTGAAATGGAAAAAATGACCATTGATCCATTCAACTAGCGAACATAAATGGAAGGATTGATGAAGATGAAGAGGATTATGATGAAGAAATGTAGATGAACCTGTGTCGGTTTATTAATTACTTCTCATATCAGCCTCAAATATCAGATGATTTTGTTATTTCCTCCTATTCAGGTATGCCTAATGCAGAAGATTTATTGAAAGACAAGACAAAAGTCGGAATTGGTAGTCCAGACCACCATCAGTACATTGAAGGAGAGGAGGATGACGAGCTTATTGTTTTCAAACCTATAGTAGCTGAGAAACAAGCTGATGTGGTGGTTTCCTCATCACGGGCACCCCATGAAGGCTTAGAATCAGCTTCAACAGCTTCTATTGGGGATATAAAATTTAATTTTAATTCTTCTTCTAACCCTCTGAATGATGTGAATCATCAAATTTCTTTACCTGCTTCTGTTAGTGCTATGGTGCCTCAACACCTGCAACCAGTTCAGCCACATTCTTCAAGGTGGTGGTTAGAGGAGGAAATATCTCTTGCTAACAGTTTGAAAGGTCTTAGATTCTTGGAGAATGGGCACGTGATGAAACCTGACTTACCATTTAAAGCAGCTGCGGCAATCTCTGACTATGCTGCACTTGCAGTTCCTACCCAGCAATCTGTAAGTGCTAGTACTAGCATGTTTTATGCTCATGATCTCTCAAAAGCTGAAGACTTTGCAATATCATCCAAAATTGAGGCCATTGCATCTTCTGGAACATTCACTGATAACTCTGTTGTGAAAACATCATCAACCTTGCAAGCTGGTTTGAAAAAATCTCCAGTCAGCCGACCTTCTAGGCACCTTGGTCCTCCTCCTGGTTTCAGTAATGTTCCTCCTAAACAATGTAGTGAACCCACTGTTTCAGATTCGATTAGTGGGAATCCAATTATGGATGATTACAGTTGGTTGGATGGATATCAGTTGCCTGCATCAACCAATGGTTTAGGCCCTAATGGTCCTCTTACTTACTCTCAGTCAAATTCTCATCAAGTTGGTAACAATGGTTTGAGTGGGACAGCCAGTTTTCCCTTGCCTGGAAAACAAATTCCATCTACACTGCAGGTGGAGAAACAGAATGGTTGGCAAGATTTTCAGACTTTGGAGCTTTTAAAAGCACACCATAATCAGCAGTTGCAGTCACAGTTGCTCCCAAATGGAAATCAGCATTTTACTCCACTGCCTGATCAATTTCAAGGACAATCAATCTGGACAGGTCAATACTTCGTGCGATGCTGCTCGTCGGTATGAGAATATTGATGGTACGCTTCCCATCTGGATTTATTGGTAGGGCTATTCATAAACTGCTGATTATATTTCAGATTTGATTTTGAAAACTTGCCCAATTCAAACTGAAATTATACACACACACATATTATTTTAAAATTTATGATATTACTCATGGTTACATTTTCATTTCTTATATTTTTTGTAAAAATTATCACAGAACTTAATACTTATTTATGAAAAATGTTTAATTAAAGATAAATACTTATTTACTTGAGAAAAGGTAGTTAAACAAGACATAATGGAGTGGAATATAAATTGGCGGACGATATGTCTTAGGACGAAGTGGAAAAAAGTTCTATGTTAAACTCATTAGTAGTTCTATGTTCCAGTTGTTTTCTTGTTTTTGTTCTCTTCCTCTTCATTTTTTCCCCTCTTCCTTTCACTCGTCTTTTATTTTAACTTATTTTTTTCTTTCTTTTGTCTTATTTCTACTTTTTTCTTCCCCTTTCCCTTTTTCTTTATTTGTCTTATTTCTGATTTATCATTGAGTTCATCCACCACCGACCCCAATTAACTTGGGTTAAATGGGTTAAAGGTATTGTTGATGTTAATGTTAATGTTTAATTAAAGATAAATATTTAGTAACTATGTACTGACCAAAGGTATTTAAATATAATTATTAAGCTGTGTAAATTTATTTTTAATAGTATATATTTGAAGAGTTATACTACTATTAGCTATATATTGACTTATAGATGAGATATTTGATATTTTAAATTATTTTTTATTATATTTATTATGTGTTACTATTTAAAAAATGAAAGCTAATTCGATCCAAATTGCCTTATAGATTGGATTGGAATCATTTGGTTGAATTTAAATTTTAAACCAATCTAATTGAATGATAAATTAAGAAAACTGAAGTAACTGGACTGGATAATATTTCTCTTCAAAACTGATCCATTTAAGTATGTGAACACCCCGATTATAGTGCTGTTTGTTTGAAGGATGCCTTTTATTTTGTTAATTTTTTGGATTGCTAACATAATTACATATTTGAGGTCCTCGAAGGATTATTACAACTACCCCTTCAAACTCCAACTCTACTGCCTTGTCATTGAATTTTGTTGGAGTTTATCTGGCCTAGACATGTTGCAGGAGGTTGCTACTACAAAAAGGTGGGTACCAAATTTTTATTTTACTCATTATGTTTAAAACTCGCAAAAATTGAAATTTGGACAATTTGTGTGCCACACGTATCCACCTCCTCTACTACCATCTTCATAAACAGTTTTGCGATCTACTAGGATTCATGGCTGTATCTTCTGAACTGTTTATCGGTCATTATGTGTTGACTGCTGAACTTACTCTTACATAATTGTTTGTATATTATTGTAGAATTTGCTGAGCTCTCAAGTCCGGGTGATCGAATATAAACAAGCATCTTTAGGGTGGATAGAGGGTGATAAATAAAATCTAGTCATCTTGGAGCTTGTATGTATCTTCTAAGATTGGTGGTATGGCTATGGTTTGTTCACTTCTCCAGTGGAAATGTCATAATGGTTTGCCATGCGCCTGTAAGAATTGTTACCGTCATCTAGCTGCCGGTGATACATGATGCTAGCCCCTTTTTTTACTACCTCAAAGCTTAAGACTAGTTGGGAAGATTGGTAGGTATGAAGCTCGTTTAAGTTGGATAATGGGATATGATAATGACTTTGTGAAAAGTGTCTAGTGGTCGCATCTTTGTTAAGATTCTTATGTGTTTATATAACCCGTGATATATACATACGGTTTACTTTCTCCCTTTTACCTAGTCGGGTTTTACTCTAACTTATGAATAAGTAATCCTTGTTGGATGATGGATTGTGGATATGTCTTGGTCTATATAGGAAATATATCTACCTAAAGTAGGGATTTAATTGTCTCTATTTCCTGCTGCTGTGATTTATTGCTTTTGTTGTTCAGAAGTAGCATGCAGCAGTTAATTACATGTTTGTGTTACTGTTTGTCTTTAGTTTAACAAGAAATAACAGAAGGTAGATGGAAAGAGTTAGACTCATTTATCCTAATGTGAACAAAATACAATAAATATTTAAACTTGTGAGAAAATGTCTGTCTTCTCTTCCTGAGAGGGGTTGGGAATGGTAGTAGCTTAGCTTGTTCATCCTCTGAGATCATCAGACATTTCGTTTGGAATTTCATCATGTCGAAGCGTACATATATTAAAAAGGGTAGATGGTATTGGATTGGAATTTGGAGTCACCCAAGAGACAGTGATGCTTTCAAGCAAGTAAATATTTTTTGATACCATAACTAACAACCTTAAATATGCAAGATTACCTATCTCTACCTACAATATATAACCTATTTTACAGACCACAAGCAACTACTTACTACTTTAAGTTGTGATTAAATTATGATGGTATAACTTTGCTAATTATATAAAATTAAGACTCTTTTTAAATAAACTTATCCAAGAACACTTATACCCAACCTTTTTAGATATAATTTTGCCGACAAAAAAAAGGAAAAAAAATATGAAGGTAAAACAAATTAAGCTTTTTTATAAGTTAAAACAACTTATACATATAAACTTTTGGAGAAGTTAGATGAGGTACCTTCTAGAAAAGTCAGGTACACAAGTTAACACTAATTCATTTTTTCTCTATTTTTTCTATAATATCTAAATGAAATAAAAAATAATTTGTATTCTAGGATGAAGGTGAACAATCACCAAAAATAACTCTGGTATATTCACCACTCTTGGACAACTATCTCGTCAGCAATTTTTCATTTATTTTAAAAGAAATAAAAATAACAATATCATATTTATATATCTATTATTTTCAACTTATATCCGTTGGTATTGGACAATCACACAACAATCGAAAAAATAGAAAGAGAAAAAGGAAAGAAAAAATAACATAATATTTACCCTGATTTACCAAATGTGGATTACGTCCAATTTTTCTCTATATTTTCCTTGCACACTCATTACAATGCACTTAAATTACAAGGAAATATATAGTTTAGAGTAGGATCCCATACGAGAACGATTTATCTTATGACGGCAAAGTACGAGTCATATCCAACAATATCTTCTATGCAAGACAACAAAATTGAGACACATAAAATAGAAAATAGAATGTGTAATTATTATTGTTTTCTTAAGGGAGAGATAAGATATATTTTTTCTGAAGGAAAAAATATTATCAAAAATGAAAAATGATGAATACCATAGACATTTAAATATTATTTTGATTTTTTAAAAGGGAAAAATACTATATCAAATGAATCTATTTAATAAAGATAGAGATATTTATTATTTTGATAGAATTAAATAAGGAATTTATTTGAAAGAATCATTAATAATAAGTATTAATCTAAATTAGATAAAATTAAGTCATTAATTATTCTTTATTGTGTGCAACAATGCAATGTTGCATACATTAAAAAAATTGAATAATAAATATTATTTGATTTCAAAATAATTTACTCTATCCATTTTTATTTATTTTTTTGTCCTGAGTCAGGAACCATGAATGTTTCCTAATCCAATGAATTAAAGGCTAATTTCGTTTTTGATACTTGATTATTGCTAACCCAAAAAAATTTGCATGAAAAAAATCGATTACAAATTCTCCATCCATTCCAAAATGAATGAAGTTTTCACATTTAATTTTTTTATATTAACTGATATGTTCAGTTTCCAACAAAACATTAAAACTTCTATTCTAAATTTGTCATAAATAAATGACATTAATCTCATAAATTTTTAGAATCTTGCTTGTACCTCACCATAATGGTACAAACTCCTTCCATTAAAGTCACACTTCTTTTTTCCTTATCCTTTTTTCTTATTACTACACCGCCTATGCAGTTGAAGGGTTTATGCAAATATTGGTGCTTTTAACTAGTAGAGAAACATTAGTGAGGAGAGGCAAAGACTAGTTTCATCCACAAAAGCTGGGGGAAAACAAAACGGATAAGATGTGATTCCATTGGTTGAACTATGATAACAAGCAGTTTGCAAACAGTGTAAGGTCTTGTATATGTTTGAATGCAAAAAAATTTACCGGCCATTAAAAAGAAAGAAAAAAATAAAAACTATTTTCAGAGAAAGCACGAAACATCATTTGTATTTATCACAATTCCTATTTGCTTAAACTTATCTATTTTGACATGTATTTGTAGTCCTCATCTCAAAATCACTGGCTTTATGGTTTATCATCTTTCCCTCAGCTTTTATTTAATGAATCCCATTCAGGTATGTTTGCAGTAGCCTCATTGACCATTTTTACGAGCCGCACCTGAAAATGATTATTGCAGTATCTATTAATTGACAAAAACTAGCAATCATTGAAGAAGCACAAAATGGCATTAATGAAGCTTCAGTTAAAACACCTCTAGTATGAAGGTTTAGCAAAGACTATGTAAAATCACATCAAAACCCCACGAAACACTTACAACCAATCTTTCCCATTCAATTGATTTTCCATTGGGCTCAGCCATTGAGGTCCAGTGGTCCACCAAATGCTATAATAGATGCCACAAAAACAAGGCTAATTCTAATACCTTGTGGCTTGTACTAATGGCATAACATGACATCAATGGGCATAGGCAACAAAAAAAAAAAAAAAAAAAACTCGACATAAGCAACAACAAAATTGCAGCTAATCCATAGATCTTCACAAGTAAAATTTTGGAGAAACAACAGCCACATTATCAATCATGATTCATCCTCATCAAAAAATAGATTCCCTACCGAAAATACTCAGTTGATTTCCTGTGTATATATTTGCATCCTATGTGTTTGATTCGGTTTTGCAGTGGTAATTTGCTGAAGTAAATTTAATTATTTGAAGCACTTTGCGTGCAAAAGTTAGAATGATATGGTCCATAAGGAAGCAGGGGGCAATGGCATGCACTTCAATATATCGGTTTTACTACCTTTGCAATTGTTGCCACAAACTAAAGTTACATATAATGAACCTTTTCTTTATATAGCCATCTGTCAGAAAGATGAACCATCGTAAAATTCTTCACTAAATTAACATGCAAAATCAACATTCTAAAATTTAAATTCAGATATAATGAGAAGAACTTTTTATCTAATTATGGGTTAATAAAGCAAAGCAAAAAGTTAAAATAATGGAGACTGAAATAGAAAGGTAAGTGTGAAAGATAAGTAGAATGCACCAAAACTCCTCCTTTTGGAGTATTTAAAAACACCAATGACATGAGAAAATAGGATTGGTCAATCAGTGTTAAGGACATTTTCTAATATAGACTGTTTGGCAAAATTGCAACTTTCCAACATCAACTGATTAATAATTTCAAAGCAAGACACCTAGAAAATTTGAAGCATGGACTTACCACGCTTTCAGGAACTCCTGGAGGTGGTAAGGGGAGGTTTTTGGGTGGAGGACCCAAAAGATAAGATCTCTTGTCAAAACGCCATTCTCCAATCTTCCCATATGTCAGTTCCCCCTGGATGAAGTAATAAGGAGTAGATAACTTACACACATACAACAACTAAGCATGCAAGACTCACATTTTATACATGGACAGGCCTAAGCTAAACTGCAAAAGTAATACTAACCACAGAAATATAGGTTCTCTACCGTAGAGAATGAACTCACCTTCATATTATAGTCACATCCATATGTATAGTGGATGATAAACTTATTCTCGACATTCAAGTCCCAAGGTGGCTGAAACATTCCAATGATGCATGTCATGGACTTGTGTATGAATTCCTTAAGTAACAATTACAAAACAATGCAAGCAATTCAAACCTGAAGCATAAAGTCTTTTTGAAGATTATGCTTTACACCATGCAATGCAGATGCCACAGCATAAGCATACCTTTACTCAACAGAGAATCAAAGCAGCAGAAGGTTAGACCTATTAGTACAGACCAGGGTCCAGGAAAAGTTATAAAATGAAAAGAATATCAATAAATGATAAACAATAAAAAATGAAGCCCCCAAATCTTGAATTTCTATGGTAATACTCACATTTCAAGCACCCATCCAAAAGCTTTATCAGTCTCTGGATCATCTTTCATTCTCAATGAAATATTTACCCATGTGGGAGCTATTTCCTCCAGCAAAGACTGATGATAAAGAAAATTCAATGCCTTAAATGAAAGAATATGTTGCTTATGGGAAAATCACGAAAATCTGATCATAGTTATAACAGTAACCATTACAGCTATAAAGGTCACAGTATAACAACTATAACCAATGAAGCACAGTATGCAAACTATTGAGACTTACCTTCTTAATGATTACAGGAGAATTGCCAATTGGATCAACATCAGTAACAGGACCCTTTTCCTCAGGATAGAATTTCCTGATTATTTTTTCATTCTCAAATGGTTTTATATAGAAAAATGGAAATGCTGCGGGCAGGGTTCCATGAGCCAAATTAGGCAAAGGATTTACAAATATGTGGTCAGGTTCTGCCATCAGAATATATCTGCACCAATCATAAAATGTGCTGCCTCTTAGATTTCATTATTGGAGAGCATAAAAATTGTAGAAAACCATAATTAAGGCACTTACTCTTCCTCAATATCTGCTTTCTCCAGCCACTGAACAAAAGCCCATGGTCTATTTAGGACAATATAACCCTGCACCAAAATAAATGGACATAAATTTTGATGACAGAATGAATTGATGGGAATAATATAGAAAGATCACAAACAATGACATTCAGGAAAGAGTTGATGACTATCAACAGTGTCGAACGTGTTAAGTCAACAAACATGCCACTGGACAACATGACTGCAACCAAATATGAACCCAAATCTAGGTTATCGAAACTCTGCTCAAAAGCAGCTTATTTGGGCATACACTTATTGAGACTTGTGAGTTCACATACTAATCTCAGTTATGAGAGTTCCCCTTGGCTGCAAAACTTCAACAAATACTACCGATACACATTTGACAATTTGGAATATACACACAGTAAGATGCACAGTAAACGGAAAAATACTCACTCTTTTGCTCTAACATTACCTTGCTTAGAAAAAATATATCAGTTACCAAGGAAGAGAGACAGAGTAGAAAATCAAAATCACTAAGATATTGTCTGTGTTACTAGTTAGGCATACAAGGGAGACAAGGATGGAAACAGATTATTTCAGAAATAAAGAAGCAAAATAACTGCAACAGTTCCTATTTCATCTCTATTCCCTGTTTTATCTGCATGCATAAACCTTCATTATTTGACATGGACAATACGATATGCAAGGCTAATGAAATGTAGAGCCCACCAAGGTTCATATAATGACATGTGGTAAAGTGGATCATATAGTCTTTTATAGATGTACACTAAAAACAATTAATATGTAACTTAAACATTGCACTATGGACGAGTCCCCAGAGGCTTTTGCTTTTTTCTCAAACCAAGATGATGCTATGTTATGGATGTGATTATACCATAAATGCTCAAAAAATAGCTGCATATTAACATATTATCTTTCTGCACTTCAGTTTCTGTTGTCCCCACCACAGAACCATTTTTTTGCATCAGACCTTAAACAGTAGCAACAAAATACTTCGATATAAAATCAGTTGTGTCAATTACCATCAGCAATAAAAAGATTAATTAGGTGACAAGAAGAAAAAAATAATGGAAATGACTTTTCAAATCCAAAAAACTGGCAGCAACAACAATCATTAGTACCACTACATTATAAGGCAGACCAAATGCAGAACACCAAATAGTTAAAATAACCAGGGCCATAATAGTCGAAGAAACATGCAAGATATTCAAACAAAGCCATCATATAAACCAATCCCATTTCCCTCTAAACACATCTCATTGCATTTGCATCAAGTGAAGAGAAATTTCCTCCCTTTAGAAAAATAAACTCTTATTATGTACGATGAGGAGAACATACGCCATGGTAACAAATAACGATCATTCTGTGAATTCTTTTAGACAACATATTTCACAATTAAGTAGCAACAACAAATTAAAATTTAAAACATATTACTTCAACCAAACAATCATCCCCATTTCCCCCACCCCAAAGTTGTGAAAGGTGGCTTACTCTGTATGTCAGGATTTGTAAATTTGCTATAGGGTCAGAAATTCACCAACAAAAAAAAAACGCAAGTTTAAACGGGCTAAAAAGATACAAATTCTGCAGGGAGTAACAGAAAAACATTTACCTTATCCAAGCCCCCAGGAAGTGGATCAACCACAAAACTAGGAATCTCATCCATCAGCTGGTCTGACCTTCCAGAGTGCAAAATACGCGTGAACTTCCCCATGTCGGATCCAGGCATGTCCTTCACTTTCTTATACCAATAGTACATAATCCGGCATTGCCATTGATTGTAAGCAGCATCGGTTGCCGTCATGGCAACATGAAACTTTGAATTAGTCTTTTCTGACCTCATAATTTTTCTATTAAAAGATTCCAACCCATCTGCCTTATGGTCCATGATCATAGCTACCAAATTATAAGTGGCAAAGGAAAAAAGAAGCACCATGAGCAGCAAAAGCAGTGACTTTACCCGCCCCATGCTTTTTCTCACAACCATTTTCAATATCTTCACCTATTCAAATATGAATTCTCAGAAACCCCCAGAAACCAACCCTTTTAAACCCCCACTCACACCACTTTAGTCCTTCAAAATCACCACTTTAGTGCATAGCAATAGCCAACAGACACAAACACAATCCTTTAACCGTTTGCTTCACACACAAAAAAACCTGCATCATAACATAAAGTAGTTAATGTGCCACGTAACTGAAACCAATGAAATAATAAAAAAATAAAAATTAAAAAATAAAAACCACTACATAAAACCCCAGAATCTGAAACGCATAAAAGGCGAAAACGCATGCTTGAACATGAATGAAGGAAGACTCACGTAAACAGATCTGAACTTGCACGGCAATTCAGGGCACCCCAAATGGGGAAGACTCAAACTTTGAATGAGAGAAGATGCAAAAGAATGAAACTTTGGAGGAAAAAAGGTAAAGGGGTGGATGTGGAAAAGGGATTTGCTGGGGGGTTGACTTTTCAATAATGGGTGTAAGTAGCAAGGAAGGCACTAGAAAACGCGGAGGTTTGAAGGTGGAAGAGACAGAGATGATGAATCTGAGTGTGTATTGTATCAGTTGACTCCAAAATTGAAATAAAATTAAAAGGAAAAAAAATGAGAGTGAAAGGGATGATATATGATGATGGTGCGGTTAGTGCACAACACCAAAACGAAAAGGAAAGAAGAAAAAAAGTGAAGAAAGCTTTAAGAAAGGTTGGTCATGGGGATGCATTGGACGCAAATCCCGGTTTCTGACGCATTCTAATTTGCCTCCATCTCAATGAATATTCATGCAAAAGGCCACTCCAAAATCCAAATCCAAAGAGATGCACTTGCCATCCACAGGGCATGTCCTTTTCTATCAATGTTGCTTTTCCTTTTGTTGTATTGAATAATAAATATATTTTTTGTCCTCGTACAATTAAAAAAATGTTCAGATTTGGTCCTCATTTAGGTTCCTATGGCAAAGTTTGATAACTCTAATTTATTGTGGTCTATTTTTTTATTATTGCAAGTGACTTTTCATATGAAAAGAAATGTTTTTTTTCCTTGGGATACCCCTTGGATTAGATATTAGAGTTTCATACTCACTCCATCATAAATTAATCTTACTTATAATATATAATTTTTATTAATTTAAAGAGATTTTGACACACAATTAACTCTAAATAAGATTTTTATATAAAAAAATTAATGTCTATATAGGAAAAATTTGTTGGACCACTAACAGCGAAGGTTATCCTATCGTTGCATGCAATAGGGCCTTATATCATTCAGTAAACTCTATGAATTACTTAATGAGTTACATTATAAGTTTATTAAAAATATATCATGTAATTTCAATTTTAGTTTAAACAATAAATCTTTACGTATTACATCAAATTGAAGATATTTTAAGATAAATTTAAAACTATTGTAATCTTAATTAATCTTCATTTAAATTTCAATTTTAAAATAACATATCAATTAAGATTGTATGTCTTTATTTAAATAATTTATTTCCCTTCAGAAAAATAAATAATTTTCATGAATTTTTTCCAAATTTTAAAAATCCCATGTATTTAATTTATTCTTATATAATAAAATAAAATAATTATTAATAACATTCAAAACATATATTCTTCTCTTTAATTAATTTTTATTTTAAACTTTAAAAAAATTACTAGTGTAAATGAGAAACTAACTAGTACCGATAACATCGGGTAAGTAACTTTTACTGTCATGATTTGCTACCAATTAAACCAATTTTAAATGCTATTTGTTTTACAAAATTTAAAAATAAGTATAAGAAAATAAAAAATGAAAATGACAAGTTTTAGAAAACGACAAGTCTTCGCTTTTATCACCAAGAACCATAAGTACCACAAGGTGGTGCAAACCATCACCAATCCATATGTTCAACCTATTATGAGTAGTATTTAATCGTTATGCTATTACAATGAGTAGCCTCCTAGTGACAGATGCGAACCTACACTTAACTTATTTAACAACAGACAAATGTACCTCATTATTTTAAATAAAGTTGTAGAGATTTATCTATATTTTACTCTCTAATCTTATATATTTGAATCTCTAACCTATTTTTATTTGAGAACAAATAATACATTTCTTTATTTTAATAAAATTATATGTAATTTATTTTAAAATTTTGTTTATATCTCTTATTTTTAGGTGTTTAAACTCAGTTTCATTTTTTCACTCCACTTTTAATATTTATTTATTTATTCATGTATTTGATGATGATTATTATTAAATTTATTTTTTTAAATTGATTGCTCTCACTAGGGTCAGGTCTTAGATCAGCCAATGCTCAGTGGCCTCACCAACCATAGTTCTAATCTTCCTGATTTGAATGATTTCTCTGCTGGAGGTTCAACCTCATCTCCGATGAATGTCCAATCCCTTGCTACCCATTCTACTCCTACAAATGTGAACTTGCTCTATTGGAACAACACTGCTAAATCACCCTGGTTTGAGTGATTTATTTGCTAGAGGTTCAACCTCATCTTTGACGAATGTCCAAACCCCTGCTACTACTTCTACTCCTACAAATGTGAACATGCTATATTGGAACAACCCGACCAATTAGGGTGATAACTACTAGGGAAGGATAACAAAAAAGAAATAGACTTTTTGAGTCTTCAAAATAAAACAAAGGACTTATTCTCTATGCTTCTTACCTATGTATTTGTGTGCCTTTAGGCATGAAGTAATAATACAAACAGGATTTTTTATGTGATTTAATCTTGTAGTTTTTTTTAATTATATTTTTAGAACTCTTAAGTGAGGGAGCTTAGGTGGCCTAGATGTGACTCTCTTTACTAAAAATTCTTCCTAACTAGTTTATTTAAAGTTGTGGATAATCTCTATAGCTAATGTGTTTGTTAGTGGTGCTCATAAATCACATTTCACACTGTAATCTCCTTGCCGCGATCCGCTTCTGCTTCATCCGAAAAGTTCAAGAAATACATTAATTATAATTTTGAAAAAATAAATTAATTGGTATTTCAAATTTTGATAAATTAATCTGGTGTAATATTTTACATTTATTTTAATAGTGTTGACCATATAAGGGGAGAAGAACACTGACCGACCTACACTTAGAGATGAGATGAATATGTGGAAGAAAAGATAAAGGTATAAAAAAGAGAAAATGTGACAAATGACATGATGCTAAAAGAAGAAAGAGATAAGAATAAATGTGGTGAAAAATGAGATGGAGGAGGAAATTAATAAATATATTTTTATAGGAAAGAGACATTAGAAGTCAAGTTTAAAAAACATTGATGACTAGACTATAAACATCTGAATAAGTAGAAAGACCATTAGGAATCCACTGTTATATAAAAAATATTCAAGGTCGGTTATTTGGATCATACAAAGTCGGTTTTTGAATCAATTTTGTCTCTGATGACGTTAAAAATGTTAGCAAATAATGTCGGTTTTATAAGGACCGACTTTAAAATTTTTTTTATTTTTATTTTTAAAAAAAATAGTCTTTTCTAAGTTGATTATTTAAAAAAATTGACTTAGAAACTTATCTATACAAAGTCGATTTTTTTAAATAACCGACTTTGAATGTCATATTTCAAAAAAAAAAAAAACAGTGCATGGGCTTTCCAAGTCGGTTTTTTAAATAACTGACTTAGAATCTAATTTTTCAAAAAAAGAATAAAAAAACGGTGTATGGGCTTTCAAAGTCGATTTTTTAAATAACCGACTTGGAATCCAATTTTTCAAAAAAAATTTTTTAAAAAAAGCAGTGTATGGCTTTCAAAGTCGGTTTTTTTAAATAACCGACTTTGAATCTAATATTCCAAAAAAAAAAAAGATTTTAAGTCGGTTGTTTTAAATAACCGACTTAGAATGTCATATTTTAAAAAAAATATCGTATGGGACCGAACCTAAATTGCGTAGACATGGCAACGGGGCGGGTCGGGGGCTGTTTTTACTTATACCACCCCCGCCCCCGCCTCGCCCCCGAACACTTAAAAATTACTATTAAAAAATTAATTTTAAACAACAATCATAACATAAAATTTAATCGCGCTAAGTCTCAAATGTATGTAATTACAATAAAATTTCAACATTAGATGTTTATTGTTGGAAAATAAAATTAGTTATACTCTTAATTCTTGAATAAAATTAAGTCTTTATCCCAAGGTATTCCAAATATATAAAAATATTTTTGTAAATAATTAAATATAGCATGGCGGGGGCGGGGGCGGGGGCGGGGCGGTTATCAGCATTACCAAAACCGCCCCCGCCCCCGAATTCACAGGCGGGAAAAAACCGAACCCGAACCCGAAATCGGTCAACTCGGTTTTTCCCCGTTGACATCGGGGTGGGTTCGGACGGATACCCACGAGTGCGGGTCAAGTTGCCATGTCTAGAATCGCGAAATCGAAAGGTTATAGTGGTTCGATTTTGTTTCTTCTGCTGCTGCGCGTTCAAACAACACATTTTATAAAGCATTTTCTTAACATCAACATAATATACAATTCAACTTATTTCTTTACAATTCATACAACACCTAAAATATTATCAAATTTCATGAATCTTCAAACAACACATGACCTCTATAAGATTTCACTCAACAACACATGTTTACAAACATTTAAAAAAGAAATGAGAAAAAATGGGAGAAGGAATACGGTGGTTGAAGGTGAGAGAGGAGAAAAATAGAAGAGATGAGAAATTACCAGACAAAAGCAGAAGAGGAGAGGAAGAAGATGCAAAAGCGAACAGCCTAAAGTCAAAGCGGTGGTGGTGCGGTGGTAACGACGCAACGACGAAGTAGAATCGACGGAGAAAGGAAAAACGAAGCGTAGAAGACAAAGAGAGAAAGAGAGAGAAGGAAGGAAGGAGGTTTGATTTTTAATGTGAACGGGAAAATGTAAGGTTGAAATTTATAAGGTTGTTGAAATTTCAAATTCGAAATTCAAATTGAAATTTGAGTTTCAAATTGGCGCTGAGCGAGAATGGCTGCGGGAAAAGCGAAAATGGCATTTTTAAAGTCGATTATTTGAAATAACCGACTTTGAATCCCATATTTCAAAAAAAAAATGGTGTATGGACTTTCCAAGTCGGTTTTTTAAATAATCGACTTGGAATCTAATTTTACAAAAAAAAATAAAAAAAAAACGGTGTAGGGGCTTTCCAAGTCGGTTTTTAAATAACCGACTTGGAATCTAATTTTTCAAAAAATAAAATAAAATAAAAAACGGTGTAGGGGCTTTCCAAGTCGGTTTTTTAAATAACCGACTTGGAATCTAATATTTCAAAAAAAATAATAAAAAAAACGGTGTATGGGCTTTCCAAGTCGGTTTTTTAAATAACCGACTTGGAATCTAATTTTTCAAAAAAAAAAAACGGTGTAGGCGCTTTCCAAGTCGGTTTTTTAAATAACCGACTTGGAATCTAATTTTTCAAAAAAAAATGGTGTATGGGCTTTCCAAGTCGGTTTTTTAAATAACAGACTTGGAATCTAATTTTTCAAAAAAATATAAAAAAAGAACAATGTAGGGGCTTTCCAAGTCGATTTTTTCAAAAACCGACTTGGAATCTAGTTTTTCAAAAAAAAAAAAACAAAAATGAAGTTAAATTTTTTTTAAAAAAAATATGTAAATCTTTCAAAGTCGGTTATTATAGAAATCGACTTTGTTGAGGCTTATATAACGACGGTTAAAAAAAACTGATTTCAAAATGCAAAATCAATTCAATTATTTACAAAATTACCACTGACCTACCTATCAAGTCGGTTTTCTTACAACCGACTTAAAAGAGACGACGTTAAAAGCGGCGTGACAACTTTGATCTTGTTAGCAAATTTATGGTTTTGAAAATCTCTTCTTCATCTTGTTGATCCATGTTACGAACTTGATTTCCCTTTGGGATGGAAAGGAAAATTTCAATTTGTGAAATTGGGAATGGATTGGGGGAACCTCACGAAGAGAAGAGGGGATTTGTAAAATTTGTTGGATTGGGATTAGGTGATGATATAATTAAAAAAAAAAAAAAAGGGAAATAGAGGAATGTGTTTAACTGAAGAGACCTGAACGAGTTTGTTGATAGATTTTGGGGAGATGGTTATGGGGATTGAATATTGATGGAAACTATTTACATCGGTTAAAATTTTATTTGATTTTTTCTTACTTACAAAAATTCTACTTAATGAAAAAAAAGGGAAATAGAGGGATGTGTTTAACTAAAGAGACGTGAACGAGTTTGTTGATAGATTTTGGGGAGATGGTTATGGGGATTGAATATTGATGAAAACTATTTACATCGGTTAAAATTTTATTTGATTTTTTCTTACTTACAAAAATTCTACTTTGGATTTTTAAAAAATGACTGCGTAAAAAAATCCTTTTCCGGGGAAGGAGGAATATTTGTTTAATTTCCTTAAAATTAATAATAAATATTTTGTGAAACTCATTATTTATTAAATAATTGTTTATAAGAATTTAGATATTTAAATAACAGTATAAAAAAACCAATCCAACCATTTAATACATTTTTGGATCCATTCCTTCCTCCAATTTGTATAATTTGAGATTTTGAGGAAGAGTACTCTATCATTTTAGTGTAATGACCAACCAAAATTAATTAACCTAAATACAAGGTCTTCCTTAAAAATGATCAAGCATATTATTATATGTAAGCCTTTTTTTTATATAAACAAAGTTTATTAATGTGAATACATGCTGCTAGAAGTACTCAAATCTTGCAGAAGATTTTCAACAATTACAACTAATTAAAAGGTATAATCAAATAAACCTTTGTACCATAAGATCCATCCGAGTCCTAGTAAGCAATAACAAATTCACCAATATAGCCAATATTTAGAAATCTGTTGGCCAGCCTCTGAAAGTACGTCGTTAAACCCAAAGTATATATATCAAAGATCCTTTTGCAAGTTCCGATCAAGGAGCTGCAAAGAGAAACCTAAACATGCCCATATACTTTCTCAAGAGAGCCTCATTAGAAATTGATTTCCACGTACAGAAATGCTAAACCAGCGAATATAACCACACGAAATTAATCTAGTGTGTATTATCTAGAAAGACAACGTACACCATACTATCGAATAACGTACAAGAGATCGACAACTCACAAAATTAAACCTGCTTCAATAAGAACGTAAAAAATAGAATAGAACTAGTGCAACTTGAATTAGCGCCCTCAATTATGTCATGCCGTGCTAGTTCCACGACCAATTAATTTAAAATTAATCTGCATAAATTTAATTAACAAGCCACGAGATTTAAGTACCAGCTATAACATATAAGGGTAAGCAAAATCCTCTTCGTAGCATGCAGCCATAGCTACTTGAATTGTTATTATATGTATCTCGAATATATTACACTTAAATATCTTGATTTTGTGCATATAGTAACCTCTCACTGATCGAATATAGTTTTCCATATCTCTCTGTTCGTCTTAATGCTGTCCTTCTGCAACATTAATACTGTTCACTTTTGCATAAAAAAATGTTGATAACCATCTCAAATAAAAACCGTCTTCTCCAATCCTCCTTCGATAACCATGTTTCTTTACCCCCACACTTCTAAATATGCTATTTTGGTATCTTAATTAGATGCTATTTTATATAACCTACTGACTTACATAAAGAATTCCCACTAACCCATAAATCATGCCATAAGGATGGTACTATACGCTCATTTCCCACCTCTTTAATTTTAATATTGTGGCAGACTTGGTAGTCAACCAATTTGGCCTATATATAGTCGTCCCCACATTATCAAGATTGCATATGTCCACCCACCTTCTAAATCCATTAACTATTCCCACATTCCCTTCAATCTCCCTAACTCCAGAGTATCTAGAAACCAAAACCTTTTTTTTTAACCTTCATTCAAAGGCATATACAATGTGAGTTTAATTTTTATGTATGGTTCTCATACTCCATATATAATTATTTGAAAATTAGTTATAGTATAAAAATCTTTATTATATTTTCACGTGACCATTAAAAAATCCTTCTCTTTCTTTTT
The DNA here is from genome assembly GCA_007407185.1 of Glycine tomentella. NCBI lineage: Eukaryota > Viridiplantae > Streptophyta > Magnoliopsida > Fabales > Fabaceae > Glycine > Glycine tomentella. Next base: position 3,579,216 of record PYAF01006068.1, on the reverse strand, counting down.
ATAGTATAAATCACCTGTATCGTTTAAAGAAAATAATAATATTTGAGTCAAGTAAGATTAATATGTATAACATAATTTTTTTTTCCTCAAATATTTGTTGTAATTGTGTATTTCATTAAAATTTAAACTTAAGACACTTATTAAATTAAAACAATTTTATACCAATAAATATTCTGATTTGGTGAAAAAAAACCCTCCTCTTCTTTATTCCTACATATTTTATCCAAAATAATCCAATAAATTCTATGTAAATCCTCTCGGTAGATATTATTTAAACACTCGTTATCAATTTTAATGATATATTATTAATTTATAAAAGCCATAAATTTAGTAATTTGAATTTTTTTTCTCTCAAAAATCTGAATTGTAGACATCCCACGTGTAAAAAAAAAAAAAAATTAAAGAGTTGGGGACATATGAAGGAGCGAAATGCAGAATGGTACGTACATGGATAATATAATGCAGTAAAATATTACATACATATTTTGTTTTATTTTACTTTGGTTCTACGGATAATGTTGAAGAATAATTTTGGCACTCTAATGTTTTGGTTGAAGAATATATGCGCATGCAGACAAAAGCAGTGTCCAGAGAGATCAGTGTTTCTACAGTTGCAGTACGTGTCCCCTCATTTATTTTTGGCAATTGTCACGAAACAAAAAATACAGTAATAAAATAATACCTTAATTGTTTCAGGCTTTCAGCATCGTACATCAATTATTGACATTGCAGTTATGGATGCTCCCAAGACTGAGGGATTATCTTCGTAACGTGATACTTCATTGGGTCTGCGTCTGGATATCTGCTCCTGTTTGTCTTCTTTTGAATAATACTATATGAGATTTTTTATAATTATATAATAGTAGGATATTATTAATTAATAATACGAATATTCAATTTTGGAATTTGAGTTAATTAGTTAATTAATTTTATAAAGAGTTTAGTTAAATTTCTACTATATTTATTTTTGTTTAGGTATATGTATGTAGTACATTTTTTGCTCAATTAATACAAAACTCAATTTTGTATATCTAATTTTTATATCCTTATGCCCAAGATTCATTGTATTTCTATATATATGCAGGGTGTCAGACTGGTACTACATATCTTTTCAAGAGTTTATATATTTTTTCAGATATTTTTGCACTGCTGCCAAACAATTAAGAACATTATAATTATAATTATAATTATATATATAAATTTTAAAGTAATTAATTATTGTTACAAAAGTAAAAAATATCATTTACAATAATCTAAGATTAAATTATAATATAATTTTTTACAATTTAATTAAAATATTTACTTACATCTTTTTAAATAATTTAATTAAATAAAATAATGTGATTTTTTTGTATTTGAAGGGAAGTATATATAACATTGCTTAGAATGTTAAAATACAGATTTTCATAATTCTATATATAATATGGTCTCGCAAATCAACTGGCCGAGCAACATTGAAGAGTATTATTTGGACTTCGAATTTTGTCAATAACGTTTTTCAGATTTAAATAAGTTTTTATCCTCATCAAATAGAGTATTTTTTATTTTAGTTTATGAAGTTTTTTTTCCCTATTAATTCATATATATATATATATATATATTTTACAATTTTAATCCTTGTTATTATCAGATAACAATGTGATAACGTAACAATAATATTGACATATAATTGAAATGTCTTGAAGTGTCACCTCACCAAAAAGTTTGACGAGAGAATTATATGTAATTTTTTTTAACTATGTTTTTAATTACTAATTATTTATCTGAATTATCAATTACTACTATTTTGAACACATAAGAAATCATGATCTTTTGTTATTATATAATAACTTATAAGTGTGAAATATTCACCCATTTTCTCAGTAATTAATTAATATTTGTTGAAAAATATTTATTATTTTTAATAGATTCTCTATTTTAATTATATTTGCAAATTTTTAAATTCACAATTTAATTTAAAAAATTAAATGTGAGTTTAGTGTCAAAGAAACCAACATAATGTAGATATTTTTCTTTTACAAATATAATGTTGATATTTAAAACGGTATGTTTCAATTTTCAAGACCTCTCCTAAGTCCTAAGCATGTCAAGCAGTGAAATTTCTCCTTTTAGATTTGGTTACTTGAACTATATGTGCCCTAAGCCCTAACTCATTCAAAGAGATAATAGATTTGTTAACATGAGGCTCTTCTGTCGCCACGCGTTCCATCATTTCAGTCTCTAATGAATTTTCCTCTTAGCACACATCCCACACCACGCGCGAGTGACCGTTGTTTTGTCTTCATGTCTTGCCCTAATTGTACACGTAAAAATAATGGAGAAGCACACAACGACACCTGTTAAACATGGATAGATTTTTTTTTTGGGCAATAGATGTTTTTGCACCTTCTTTCCCCAACACTATGAGGACCGGTGGTTTCTCAGTATACACAACGTGTTCTTGTATATGCACTGGGTTTGGATAACTGCCATATTTCACAATAATCTCCCATTTTGCAAATTGCTAGTGTCTATATATATTTCCATTATTTGAGCAAATGTTACAAAGAAATAAGTTAGAAGAAGTATGTCCTAATTTAAATTATTATTTGTTGAAGTTTCCAAACAAAATACAAACGCTAGGCGTATATTAAAACTTACTAATTAATTACTAATTAAGAAATTTAATTGACATTATTTAATTTTACCAATCTCAAGTAAATAAAAAATAAGATTATTGGTACAATGCCTTTATTAACACTTGATATTATGAATAAAAAATAATTTTTGAAAATTGAATTGCAATTAAATGAATGGTGTTTTATGAAAAATATAATCAATTAGAAAGAAATTAGTTTGATTTGCTTATTTGAGTTTAACCTACAAGGTGACTTTTTGGCTCATATTTAAGTTCAAAGAGAGTACAAAATATGCGACCGTTATCACTCTTAGAATAATGCGAAACAAACTGCTCATCAATGTCTTTTGATTAAGAGAATACAGGACACGCCATCAATATCCCTACATCCTACATTCCTACCTTGATTTCACTACTTTAAAATTTCTCTTCTAAGTGCATGTTTGGATTTCAGTTCAAAATGCGGTATACAAATTCCAAAATAAATCTAATGGTTTGCAAACTTAATTTTGTTAAAGGAAGAATCTGGACGCTTTTACAAACTTCATTTTGCACCACACGTCTGTTTGCAACTAAAAAACAAAATATACTACATCTTCCTTTTCTTCAATCTCTCATTTTTCGCATTCTTTTCTTAAACTTAACCCTTGAGAAAATCTCCATGCAACCTTTCGGATGCCATCCATTTGTTTGATGGATTCATCGATGCCCCCCAAATGTTCATGATTGTTTTTTTGTTATTGATAGAAATCAAAGACAATAAAAAAGGATTAACAATAACTAATGCATCCTACTTAATTAACTCAGTGAGATCACTTTCATAAATATTGATAATGGTGAACAACTTTAACAATTTACTCGAGTTCAAAACTTTATATTAACAATCTAAATATCCCTACTTGTTTTAAACCTGTTAACTTGATAGCAGTAGTACATGTCCATAATTGACAACTCCTACGTGTTTATCAATTATTAAGGACATATACGAGAAATTTATTTGATCTTATGAAAATAAGATGTGACTCTCATGAGTAATGAGTTATCTTTTAAACTAATTTTAACAAGTTTTGTGACATCAACCCTAATACAATAAGAGTTTATTGAATTAATATTTAATTATTTATTTATCTTATTATATTGATCTGAAGAGAATGTTCCGTGAGAAGCACTAAAAAAAACTATATTAACAGTGGTAATGGACATATAACCAATTTAGGCAATGTCTATACAAGAAGCAATTAATATGTAGTAAAATTAAAATCTTAATTATGCATTTTTTATAATATTATTTTTAAATATTAATGATAATTTAACATGTGTATTATTGAAATTATCTAGATATAAAAATTAATTAAAAAGTCTTCTATGAATATGAACATTTATAAAATAATATACAGCATTACTCCTTTTGATCATTTGAATTTTGAACTAAATCAGATGTTTCCTACACATGTTAATTCTACTTACAAACTATCAACACGTACGGTTCGTGTGTATTATATATATATATATATATATATATATATATATATATATATATATATAAAGAGAGAGAGTTTGGTAATTTCAACCATATATATGCCTTCTATTCTCCAACATGCAGAATTAGGCTGGGTTGACAACCTTACTTACCCGCAAGTTAGGTTTTGAATGACCCTGACCCCGATGATTGGGACTTATTCACTTGTGCTCCACATCCTCCTCGTGCCAGCTGCATCATGTTTTTAGGAGTATTCCCACTAATAGCATGACCAGGTTGCTTGTGGCCCACGTTTGCCCTAACCTCTGACCATGACCACTACCACTTGCATCTAAGGGTGATCATGAATTCATATGATGCCAGGTGATGAGTATTTTTCTTACTTCAACTAGAATTAGCATAGGATCATTTAATTGAATAACTCTTGATAATATATAACACAAAATTAGGTAATTAAACTTAATTTATAAACAGTTGGCGAAAACAAATTAGAATAGAAGATCTTATGCAAATTACCTCTAACCAATGGTTCAATCCTAATTAATGATTCTAGTATATCAATTTTAAGATTGTGTAAAGGTTTTCTATTTATCTTAATCATCTAATTCATCAAGAAAAAAAGATTCTAACTAATTCAAAATTCAACTAAAAGGTCAATAAAATTTTCATCAATAATCAAACTTAGATATTATCTGAAAGATTCAATTTTAATTTTAGCACATTAATCATTTGTATTCAATTATTTGATTTAACACCGTGTAAAACTAAATCATACAATAAAAATTGTATATATAAAACTTAAACTAATTAAGGTTTAATGTATATTTGAAAATAAATAAAATGATTATAAATATAGTATTATATTATGTAAAATACTACAGTACTTTTTATCTGCTATACACAATTATTCAAGAAAATTATATATACTCTTTAAAGAATATAATACATTGAATTGGACAGGGACAACCCAATTCACCCTCAAATTACATCGGATGTAATTTCTAAAATTTGATCTGTCAAAAATCGCCAAATTAGATATTGATAGAACGGAATATACCCCTAGTTGCATGTACCTATTCCAAACATTCCTATAAGTACTCTTGATTGATTACTCAATTACATTTACTGAAGCTTAATTATTTGGGCGTTGTGTTTATATAAATACATTTCTATCGTTGTTCCATCGCGATCCACTCCGTCATTGCACGATGGGTTTCTTCCATATTACCAACATGTAGGGTTTCACAAAGTTAGAATAATTTATCATTTTCAAATTAAATTTTGTCTAACCTTGCCAGTAAGGGATAACTTAATTGGTAGGATTGAACAATCGTACGCGATTGACAAAAATGGGTTCAATTCTTAATAATAGTTATAGCTATTAAAACATTTTGCGAAGGAAATTGAGATGGGAAGAGTTTGCATTCTCATAAACAATATTTTCAGGAATATTACGACTAGTTAGGTAAATATATAAGTTTTTTTAGAATTTAAAACTTCTAGAAATATTTTTCAAAGTTTAAAGGACCACAGAAAAAAGTGAGAGTGAGAAGAGAAGTTAATAGTTCAGATATGAATATTTTTGTCATTGCATGTTATTCAAAATAAGATTGCCTTTCACAAAAATTATATGATTTGTAAAATAAAAATGTCAAGTTGTCGTATTCAAATACTTAACTTCTCTCGATCTTCTCTAAAAAAATACTTAAGTTCTCGATCTTGCATGTCAATGGAAGAGAAGTTGGGTTTTGGAATATAATAATTAACCTGACATTTCTTTTATACAAAAGAAATCCATATCCACATACATATATATGGGATAAAAGAGATGAATAAGGATAAAAGAATAGAAATATAATATGAATACTTATACTTTTACCATTCTTACTCAATTTATCTCTCTTTTATTATTATTTTTCTCTAATTTTCTTTACCTTCTATACATACCCCATAAAATAAAGTGCAACTTCAATATTCCACAAAATTCTCAGTTCTTTTGTAGAAGGTAACATGAAAATCAAATCATGAACCCGTAGTCCGTAGACATTGGCACTTGGCAAGTTGTCTTTCTTGTAAACTAGCTTTGTTTTGTATTTTTATCCCTTGTAGCTTTGTACTGGTACACCCTAAATTAAGATTTTTTTTTTTTTTTATCACGAGTCAGAGAGATATGAACATCTTCAAACCCACTTAATTATAAATTAATAATGACAGTTGTTAATCTTTTTTTTTTTTACATAATAGAATCAAACACTAATTCTTCTATATATAATATAATAAGAGATTGAATAAACACCATAACATAAAAGCCCGTGAATAGAATTGTATTTGTGTGTACAATCAAACCGAACCAAATAACCACAGTTTGTTTGTCACCCCCATAAAATCCCAATCACCTTGACATTTGTTGTCACACTCACTCTCTCCTTCCCTCTCAGACTCATTGGTAGTAAGAACTAGAGTAAACATGTCCGGTCATCGACGCCAACCCTCCCAAGCCCTTCCGACGGACCTCTTCGCCGCCGACGACCTCACTAAGCCCTTTGACTTCACACAAATCATCACCGAAGAAACCGGAACCGCCGCCGCTGCCCAAGCCTCACCCATTCAGACCCACCAAGAGATCAAAGACTCTCCTCTCACCGCCACTTCTCCGGCGAAGAGCAAGCCGCCGCCGGCAACCAAATCAGCTTGAACCACCGTATGCATCATGAGTCTGCTCCTGCCTCCTGCTGCTGTATTTTATGTCTGTCATTTTCTGTTTTTCTGTTTTTCTTTTTTTTTTCTTTTTGTTTGAAATAAAAATGTTAAGATGACAGCAGAGAAAAGTTCAAGGTATTGTAACATGGTTTTCTTCTTCTTCTTCTTCTGTGTTTGAGAAACTTCCTTTTTGTTAGAGCTTGGAATGTGAGGTTTTGTTGTGATTTGCTGAACCTGCCTAAACCTATTTGAAGTTTCTATCAAGATTTTTTTTTTTATTTACAAATAGGTCTTACATTTTCATGATTTCATCCTCATCTCCGCAGGTTTATGGTTTTTCTTTCTCTTTTTTAAATACTCGTAATGCAGATCTTTTAAATACACTATCTTTTATTGAAAAAAAAATATAATTTATGTGAATCTTAAGTCTTTATATAAGGATTCTCACTCATATCTGTAGTAAAATGTGTTAAAAGGACTTATCTTTTTCTAATACATGTGTGAAAGTTTGAGGTTTAGATCTGAAATGTGTTGTTAATTATTGATATTAATAATGTTGTGAATATTTCATATATAATTACAATATAAATAAAAATAACAAAATAATATTGAAATAATTTTTTAAACTTTTATTTTTTTTAAAAAGACCTAACATAAAAATAAAAATGTCTTACAACATAGTTTTTTTTTTTAAAGAAATTAAAGACACATTACATGTTAGCATGTTAACAATGGTTAAACACTATTTATGCATTTAAAATTATAAATAAAAATAGATTTATAATATTTTTTGGTACAAAATAAACCTAAAAGTATAAAAAAAATATTTCACTTATATTACAAATAATAAATAAGATTATAAGAATGTGGGGTATGAATATGCACTTTTATCATACATTGTGTTTGGTGTTGTTTACAAGTATTGAAACCAGACTTTATTATACATTTTTTTATGGATATATTATATATCTTATTGTGGGTTTGAATGTGATTTAAAATTTTATTTATTGTCCATAATTACTAAGCAAGCTAAAAATTTATTAATTACAAAAAAATAAGCAAAAACCAGGCATCATATGGTAATTTGAGGTCACTAAATTAAAAAAGACATTACTCTTAACCTCATAAAGTTATATGTCACAATTTATTGATCGAAATGACAATTACTTGTGTTTTATTTAAAAATCAACTATTATAATTATTTATTTACTTCAGCAACCAAAGAATTTCAGTGGCTATATAGCCACTGATGTAGCAACTAAAGTGTATTCTACAATCACTTCAAAAAAAAAATGAAACAAAATTAAGCTACTGAATTAGAGACAGGGATCACAGCGATCGAAATAGCCATTTTTGTAATTAAAAAAAAAATAGTGACTAAATTAGAGATATAGATTTCTGTCGCTGAGTTAGCCCTTTGCCAAGAAAAGTGTCCAAACAGCAGACAAATGAGTAGCTTAAATTAGCGACTGATTAAAGTTATTGATTTGATTTTTGGGACAATATTTTTTGATCTCTAATTCAGTCACTAGTCTATCATTTTTTTTAATGTTACAGAATGATTCCTCGGTCATTAAATGACATTTTCTTTTTTGGACATTTTTCATTTTTAAGGGTCTGATTGAATAAATTCTTTTATAAATACATATAAAAAAATAATAAGAAAAAATAAAATAAACTTCTTTAGAAACTAAAATTAACTTATGCATAAATTAATTTGTAAAATTTCTTTCTGTTAACTTCTCCAAAAGTTGATTCTCAACTTATGCATAAGATCATTTAGTTTATGAAGAAACTTAGACATATTTGGATAAGCTTATCCTAAAGCAATTGTAGGAAAAAAATGCAATCAACTCCTCCATAAGATCAAATTAACTTATGCATGTGTTAATTACTCATCTTTTAGAAAACTTATATGAAAGAGTTTTTACAAATTAATTTTTTTTCTATAAGCTAATTTTAACTTTTCTTTTTTCTTCCTAAAAATGCTTATAGATATAAGCTTACTCAAACATACCAATATTTTATTTTTCTTTCTTATTTTCTTCTCTTATACATGTTTATGGATAATTTTATCCTAATTCTAAAACAAAAACCAAAAGGCAAATGTAACAACTTGGGAGTTGAAAAAGTCTTGATCCAACTTAGTCGTTCAAATCTTTATTTTTTGAATAATTAATTAGTATTAGTATTAGTATTCGTATTATTATTATTTTTTATAAAATATATTATAATATTGTTAAAGTATTTTGATCGTTGTTTTCAATCAAAATATTCTTTATTAATTCTTTTGCAACAAGGATGTAGGTGTCAACATAGTTGAGATGTATATCCTCATTGTGATGCATCAACACTCCATTCTGAAGAAGAAAAATCCTTTGTCATTACCTTAACGTTAAATATTAATTAAAACATTTTTTTTTTGTAATTTCAAGTATTAAAACAATTACTATTTTTAACGTTAGCTACTAAAATAGTAATGAGCATTTAGTAGATTTCGACATAAAAATAATATTTCTTCGACTTTAAGACTTAGGTTAACTAATTCTCATCATTTAAGAGATTAATTTAAGGTATCACTGGAACTTTTCAAACAGAGCAGAAGTAACGACAACAAGCTCTAACATGAAATGTGATTCAAGAACATGATTGACAAACACATCGACACTGGAAACTGTACACAACATAATGGCAAAATAAACTAGCTAGAGAAAGCCTTTAGCAAAGAGACACCCACCATTGCCACCAAACGCCGCCGATTAAGAACTCTAAAAAACTTCATGCAAAAGAATTGGGGAACTACAAGATTGAATCCTATAGAAAATATGTTTTATTATTACTCCTTGCGTGAAGGCACACGGATACATAGGTAAAAGCATAAACGATAAGTTTGTTATTGTATTATTCAAAACACATAAAGTCGCAAATGAAGCTTTTTGATCCCTCCTTATCAATTATCACCTTCATTGGTGGGGTTGTTCCAATAGAGCATGTTCAAATCTGTAGGAGAAGTAGGGGGGTGGGCATTCATTTGAGACGAGGTTGAAGCTCCAACAGTGTTGTTGGTGATGCCATAATTGATAGCATTACTCATAATGGAAGCATAACGGTTAGCATGAGTAGTATTTATAATAGGTTGAACATTTGGATTTGTGATGGGATACCCCACCTCTTGGTACTCATGCTCCTTGAGGAGTGAAGCCATGACATGCACAGGTTCTTCCGCAGCAATAAGCTTGCCTCTAATAAGGCAACCAAAGTGTTGAGGTGTTGTTCCCTTCGAGAGTTGAATGTTGAAGAAGGAGAAGGGAATGTTCTTGGGAGGTAAAGGTGAAAGGCTTTTTGGTGTAAAATCCCTTTAGGCCTCTTAGCAATCGCAACCACATCAAGCGTTGGTTCATGGGGAGGAACATCTGACTCAGTGGATAACATAGATAGGTGACAACAAAGTTGATGATAGAGGTGATGATGGTGGTGGGGAAAGGGAGGGTGCACATATATTGTTTGCCATGGTTCACAGAGGAAAGTTTCACAAAGAGGAAGAAAGTAATTCAGAGATTGGGGGCACAATATGCAGGACGTGGTGTGAACCTTTAATTTGTATCTTTTATGACAATTTATAGAGCAGTTTCAGAGATTGGATGATGTGGGGATCCACTTAATTCAGATGCACATTTATCTATTTTTAAGTTTTTTTTCCTAAAAGTATCTCACAATTTTTATGAAACTAATTTGTTGAATAATTAAATCATTAAAGGATTGTTTTTGTAGCAATTTATTTAAACAATTAATATAGTGTTGTTTTAGATTTTTGAGGTGACAAATTCACTAATATATATTTTTTGTTTAAATATATTTTTTTCCATGAAAATTTTATAAATTTTGTATTTGGTCTCTGATATAAAAATTTCTTGACTTTTGATTCCTGAAAAATTCATGAATTTTATATTTAGTCATTATCATTAATTACATTTTCTTTATTAAGTGTTCCATGTTTCATAGTTTTCATTTGTCTCTGATTTTTTTTACCACAATTGTCGGTATTTTTCCATCAAAGGACGACATTTAATTAAAAATATTATATATAACAATTTGTAATAATTAACTGAGACTTGGTGCCATGTTTTTCTGCTTAGTATGTTAAACGTTAAAGGTGGTTGACGGTGGCGGGGTTGGGGCGATAGAGGGCATTTTATTTTCCAATTTTAAGCTTTCAATCCCATGCATTATATTAAAAATATTATATCTATCAGTCTGTAATAATTTTTTGTTGATCATTTAAAACAACTATACTAGAAATATTGCTCATTTAGTAACTTTGGACATAAAAAAATATTTTTAAAACTTCAAGACTTAAATTAATTAATACTCGTGATTTAAAAGATTATTTTAATGTATTATTACTGGAACTTTTCGGTCAAAGAAGCAAAGAAACAAAATTGTAGCACGGAATTTGATTTGAGCACAAGACTCACAAACACATGCACTAGAAACTATGCTCATCATAACAACAAAATAAACTAGTTGAAGAAATCCTTCAACAAAGTGAAACCCACCATGGCGACACAGGACCCCTTAGTTAAAACTCTACAAACTTCATGCAATTTTTTTTATACGATTAAATCTCAGAGAAAATATGTTTGTATAATTTCTCCTTGCTTAAAGACACGAAAATACATAGATAAAAAAGCATATACAAAAACTCTATTATTGTATTATTCAACACGTTTTAACTCACTCACACACTTTTTGATTTTTTTTATTATAGGACTGACGGGACTTCCCTATTTTTTTTTATATAGTAAAGAAATCTGATTTTAAAGTGAATATTATGTTTTATTAGATTTTTACTATATAATTAGTTTTTATTTCTTAATTTTTAAAAAATTATAAAATCAATAATAATCTTATTTTTTAAAGAAATTTTATATCTATTATATTTTATCAAATTTTAGATATTATATATTTAGTTTTTATCTCCTAAATTTTTAAAACTATAAAATTTTATCTTTTTTAAGAAAAATTATCTAAATATTATATTTCATCAAATTTTAGTTATTATATAATTAGTTTTTTTATTTATTAATATCTAATTGTTAAATTCTATTTTTCTTGCAATTGAAGGAGTTCTAATTTTTCAAATCTTATATAAACAACTAAATAACCCGTAGAATATCAAATATCGGGCAGGTTTGTTACAATTTTTTTTTTTAATAAAAAAAGTAACTTGGATGTAAAATAAACTGATGATTATTTATTTCTTTCTTTTTTTAGAGATTTTAAAATAGCAAAATCTAATTTATGTTTGTTTACAATCGTATAAAACATTTTTTATTAAAGAAGCAACTAATTTAATGAGTAGTTATTCAAAATAACTTCTGATTTTAATTCCATTTTAGATTTGTTTTTCAAATTCTGATCTTTTTGAAAAGCTGAAGCAAATACACACAAAAAAAAACTTTTAAAACTGATTATATGTATGTATGTATCTATCTATATATATATATATATATAAGAAGAAGTGATATTGTTTGACGAAAATTACTGTAACAAACAGACCCATAAATTTTGCAATTCATTAATAAATGAACCATTATTTTATATGTTATGTGAATTGTAAACATGTTAGTATGCAAACCTACGAACCAAACTTGTTAATTAAACTTATGAGTTGAGTTAAATGGGTTGGTTCTCATCGAGCTCAAGCCCTCATGAGCTGAGTTAAAATGGACGGTTCGCATATCATAACCCGTTTACCCATCTCCAATCACGACATGTTTACATGTGACTTTTTTTTACGACCTTTTACATGTGACTTTGGTATTAGTATTAATGGATAATATAAAAATAAAATTTTCTGTACAATACATGGAAGATCCCCTTTTTCTTACTGAAGGAAGATAATTTTTGTTATTTCTTTTAACTAAAAAAATCTTTTTAAGTTGCATTTATATTAGGAGTGTAAAAAAATCAAAATTTTATAAAACTTCATAGAAGAAGAAAAAGTATATGTACCAGTTAAAACTATTTGATTAAATTTGGTTTAAATTTGAAAAAAAATCAACAAGCTCACATCAAACTAACCCAAAGATCAAGTTGGTATACTTTGGCCTATCAAATTGATAACCTATTAATATATATTAAAATCTTAATTTAAGGTTTAGGGTATAGAGTTTAGAATCATTCATAAAGAAAAATAATATCGTAAGAATATAAAAAAATCTTTAAATTTATAATATTAATTAAAAATATATTTGTCTAGGGGATTTTTAAATAAAATTATATATATACTGGTTAGAGTTTAGTTGGTTTAATTTTTTAAAAAAATACGAATTTCTGTGTGAAAAACAAAACAATTTAAGTAGCCAATGTTTGGTTTAAAATTACAAAAATACTTTTTCAAATTTTAATATAAAATTGTGTTCTAATGTATGAATTGAGAAGGATTTATTTTTTTATTGACAGATATTAGTAATTAATAAGTTATAGTAAAAAGATTTAAACACATAATTTATTTATTACTCTAATTTTTATGTACTTTTTCAATTACCAAACTACCTTATAACTCTCCTAATTAAAAAATATATATTATTTTTAGAATAAAAGTACTTTTAGGCTTTGTTTGGGAGAGAGATTTTAGAGGGGAAGGAAGAGAAGGGAAAGGTTTAAGTAGAGATACCTCTTTGTTTGAGAGTTTTAATTTTTGAGGAAAAAGATTTGAGAATTTTTAAAACTCCTGTGAAATCCTCCAAAGCCTACAAATTGTAGTTCCCCCTATTTGGAGGGTTTTAGAAGAAAAAGTAATAAAATTACAATCCTACCCCAACCAGTGCTAATAAAATTACTATTCTATCATAGTCAGTGTTAATAAAATACCAAAATACAAAATATTAAATCACAATTAAAGGACAAAATTGTAAAAATATCTTATTAACTCTCCACTTTTCTCTCTTGATATATTTTTAACTCCCAAACAAGGAGGAAAAACTTTCCTCATTTTCCTCCCTTTCCTTCTCCTTCCTTTCCCTTGAATATCTTTTCTTCCCTTCTCCTCCTAACTCTCAAACAAAGCCTTAATCTCTCCTAATTTTAATTGAGTTAACCAAATCTAGTAAGCTCTCCTAATTTTTAAAATAAAATGTATATAATATCAAATACCTTATTAGTTATTTAATATTCAAATAATAAATATTAAAATATGAGAAATTTCTTATCCAAGGCAAGCATAATTGGGCGAACATTGTCCCATCCCATTCCCATCACTTGTCAGAAACATGACCTTTAGTCTTCACTTGATAATCACAATAGCCAATAGGCTTTCCTATATTACAAAGCAAACTTTTGAAAAATGGTCCTAATTAACAGGACAAAATGTAATAATAAAGCAACCAATTCATAGTCAACATCAACAACTTCATATGGGCCAGTTCCGAAGCCAATAATAGGCTTTGTTTGCTTGATCTAACAAAATTGACGCGTGTCGTATTTTCGTCCTTTGCACATAACATAAAAACATGAATATGATGTTTCTTCCTTAAGCAACACTACTACAGTAACCATTATCTCAACAATAACAAAAAAAAAATGTACAATTTCTTTAGCTGAAAACAAATTATGTATGATTGATGATGTGCCTACGTTTGATTATTGTTTCTTACCTAAACCTCACTAATGTTTTTTCGCTTAAATTCAGATGCAGTAACGTTGACAATTGTGACAGATTTTTTGCAATTTTGATTGTGCAAAAAGCAATAACGAGAACAATGTGGACGTGGATTTTGGATTCCACATACTAGATTTCCTTGTCTCCTCTGAACTGTTTTCACGATGAGCTCCATATTGTGTTGACAAAATTGGTGAATCTGCCCCACCATCCACCAGAATAACAATAGTCAACAAAATTTGGCTCGGATTTCTTAGCCTTTGATCATGACATTAGTTTTTAATGGAAAACGTATGTCGCATATTGAAGTAGAATGGTGAATATAGTTTAAACTCTCAGTCCTCTGAAGTATTAACACTGTGCCTTCTTGCAATTTAAGTAGCCACACAAGTAATATAACTACGGTTATCAGAAATTGCACAAAATGGATTAATCTCGTAAACAAATTTTTTAATTAATCATTTGATCCTTACACTTTGTCTCATCTTTTTATTAGATTTTATATCTAAAAATTCCATGTTTTAGTCTATTTATTCATGCAATTTTTTTGTGTTTTAATAGTTGTCAATTTTCTGGCAATATAAAACTGCCAGAGTAGAAATATAAGAATGAAAACATAAAATAATTGTTCATATGAAAACTAAAACATAGAATTTATAAATGTAAGAATCAAACCCATATCCTCTTCTACCGGCTCAACACGTATTTGTTAATCGAGTCACATTAGGTTCAAAAAGAATAGCTTTTACTCTGCACATATCTAATCCTCTTTACAAGAGTTGCCATTTTTTAGTACATAAACATGCTTTAAAGGTCACTGATTTTAATGGTATAGTAATTGACAAAAACTTTGCCATGATTACACTATAGAAAACTTATGCATACTCATGAAGCATTTTTTGGGTTGCACAGCCATGAGTTAAACAATAAACAAGACATCTAAAACAGAAGATTATTGTCTTCACCTAAAGTGCAGGTCAAACAAACCAGGACTAACTAAAATCCTTAATAAATATCACTGAGGAAATTGAGGTAGGTACCTGATGCTATAATAATTAAATTCTCACAATCTCATATGCTTGCTATTTTCAGCACCAAGAGGGGTTATCAGAAGAATGCTCTACTACCATAAAACACACGTGATCCATCCTTTTTCTTATCAATTTCTAATTTGCTTCTGTCATGATTCTGAATCACATCACCCTCACCATGATCCACTTTTTCAGGTTTGTCAAGGTCCATTGGGAGCTTCATTTTTGCCAAGGACTCAGTGAACTGCTGCATGCTCCTCATATACATGTCCACTATTTGTTTTTGCATAGCAGCTTGCTCAGCTTCTAAATTGATGTTCCCTAGTGGAGCTGAAAAAACTTGACCAAACTTTGCAGCTTCTGTGTTGTTGTTATTGGTTTTTTTGCTTTCCCTTTCCTTGCTTGAGAAGTTTGCATCTTTGTCATTTCTGGCCTCACCTTCTTCTTTCTTGGAAGTTGGGGTATCTGGACCAGCACCACAGTTTTGACTACCTTCCACAGTGATTGACACAGTGACAGAATTTGATGAGTCACCAGTGCTCAAATGGTTCTTTTTCTCAACTGAATCAGCTGAGTTTCTATCATCACTCAAGGTTGTGATGGTGGAGCCTAGGAAGCAAGAGTTCTGAATGCTCTCATTTGGAGAAATGGACTCTACATGATTCTCATCTTGTGAACTCATAGTCATCTCATAATCATCAAGTTGAGGAGATGCACCAAGGTGAAGAAATGGTAGTGACCCTCCAATGTTGGACCTTGAAGGAGCAGAAGTAGTACCTTGAGAAGCCAAATTGAAGTACTCAGATACCATTTGCTGATTCTCCTTCACCACACTGATGTCAGGAAACTCAATTCTAGCATACTCAACTGGGTCCAACATAACTTTTGAGATCTTTCTATCAAGAAAAATAACTTCTGATGATATTGATGAGTTCTTTGCTGATTCAGGTATCAAATTCACTGATGAGTTGATTGCCAAAGAGGGGTCCAAAGACAGTGTTAGTTGGACAGTTCCTGCAGGAGAGTGGAAAAGATCAGTGGAGGAAAGGCTGTAATCTTCAGTCACCTTTCCTTTTCCAACAACTTGTGAAATTGGGACCAAAGCAAACCCCAAAAGCTGGTCTTCCATGTGAATCCTTGACCTACTAAACATCCAAACTTCACATTTCAGAACAGCGTCTGTTTGGGTGATCTTCATCTTCAAGTTTTCATTGAATGTTGGGTTTTTGCCACCTCCATTGATGATTCTTGTAGAGAGAGTCTCATCTGGGTTGTAAGTGAGAGAGAACTTAGCATACACATCCTGGTTGTCATAGATGCATATGTTATGAATATTCCAGGCATGATGGACAAAGATATCAAGAATCCCTGAGAACTCAGCTTCTTCATCTTCATGTGTCCTTGTGTTCAAATTTGGATTGTACCTGAAGCTGGAATTCTGAACACTCTGATTGAATGAATCCATTCCAAGTTCCAACCTTTGTTATGCCTTGGAATTTTGCTTTGTAACCAGCCAGAAGGTTTCCAAAATTAGGAAGCACGAGAGAAAAAGAGTTGGTGTTGATATTTGGATCGTCAATGATCACCTTTTTGGATACATAAAAGACCAAAACAAAAAAACTTGATTATAGAACAAGCTACAAATCAGTGGAAAGTTGGAAAAAAAGTATCTAAAGGATTAAACAGCAAAAGAGGGTTTTCTCACCTAGTAGAATGAATGATAACAAAAAGTTAAATAACCTGGCTCTCTATGTATGTTGGGGTGAGTATCTTGTAGTTGAAGACATTTGTCAAATCAATCCATGAATTCAGGAACAAGGATGGATAAAGATAGAGAGAAACTTGAAGTTCAATGAAGTGGCTTGCTTTATGGAATGGTAGTAGGTGAAAAATGAAGGATGATGGATGAAGCATGGAAATGAACAGAGAAGAGTATTATGATGTACATGTTTGTTTGGATGCCACTTTTCTTTTGGTGTTGGGTTTGCTTTGCTTCACAATGCAGCTTCCATATATCTCTATTCTCTATCTAGTGCATAGCTTGCTCCACTGATGACACTAATGCTATTGGAGGACCCACTTGCCACCATCTTCATTATCACTCTCCCCGCTCTTCAATTGATGCTACCCTCAGCTTTCAGACAACATATATTGCCTTGTCTCTCAAGGGCTTATAGCCAAATTGTCCTAGCAAGTAGTAGTAATGGAGTGACTCATGCATGGTGGATACATAATCATGTCTTTCTATATTCTATGGTTTGGAACAAAAACAATTCATCTCCTATTGGAATCCGTTCAGGTCAAATCATGGAAATATTGAGTTACCAAGATAACAAAATCTTGGTTTTAGTTTAACATTCTAAAATATACTTTATAATATTTATATGTACCATGCGACAAAATACCACCATTAAACCCCACAAATGAAAGTGAGTGATCTCCCCGTATTTTATATACTTTTTTTGAAGGGTTAGATCTTTATTATTTTAACGACGTATTTTCAACATAAAACTGAAAATAACTAGTCCTGTTAAATTTCTCCTAATTAACCTATCTAATTTAATTAAATATTATCAAATAATTTTAAACTTTGGTGAGTTTAAAAGAAAACAAAAAATGTTGTGCTTTCTTCCTGCCTTTTTCTAATGACTTATGTTTAAATATGTGAATAGCTAATAAATGGAAGTAACTTCTTTTTAGCTAGGATATTTTCAGTCGAGAACTAAAAACGAATCAAATGTTTAATGGAAGTAGTTTAGCTAATAAGAAATTAACTATTTTGTTTTAAAAAACTTAAATAATTGCATTCTCAACTACTAGTACGTAATTCCCCTTAGAAAGTTTTCATGTCCTAACTTTGATAAGGAAGAACTATTTTGTTTTAAAACACTTAAATTCCATTCTCAACTACTAGTACGTAATTCCCCTTAGAAAGTTTTCAAATCCTAACTTTGATAAGGAAGCTTTCTCCACAATAAACATTTTGTAGTTAAATTTAAAGAAAGTGAGCAAGACAACGAGTTGTTGGAAATTCATTCCACTTTGTTAATTTGAATGATTATGCAAAAAGTTTACGTTGGAAGTCTTGGATTCTAGTCCGCAACATGTGGTATATATGTGCAATGAGGGTAACACCAGAAATCATAACTTTTGGCTGCTAATTTGCCTGTTTCTTTTCCCTACATGGAGCCATATTGGTAATAGCCTCTCTCTCACACACACACACACAAACACGAAACACTACACGCTCAAAAAGTTACCGAGTATTAAAGAAAGAGAGAAACACGAATTTTAGTGGGGAAAAAAACTTCATATACTGTCAAATTGTTCACACACCCCATGCATAGCAAGATAAGACGTCATGATATAGACTTCCCCATAATTTGTTAATTGTGTTATTTCCTTCTTCCAGTTCGTAGTGGATTACAACTGGTATCATTTTAGTCCTTCCTAACTACGTTGTAAGTGATAAGCCACAACCTAACAACACCCCCTCTCTTAGACTTTTGGTCCTCAGTGCCCTACCATAATTGCAATAATTCAGTTATTCTCGCTTTATATATATATATATATATATATATA
This sequence comes from Glycine tomentella, assembly GCA_007407185.1. Classification (NCBI taxonomy): domain Eukaryota; kingdom Viridiplantae; phylum Streptophyta; class Magnoliopsida; order Fabales; family Fabaceae; genus Glycine; species Glycine tomentella. The sequence continues at coordinate 3,560,143 of PYAF01006068.1, read as the reverse complement.
TATATATATATATATATATATAATGTACGACTATTATGGGAACATTTTTCCATAGTTTGCAATAAGAAGTTTTCTCAAGAATGGCAAAGTTAAAAAAATAAAATAAGGAACAAAATCAAAGGAGCCAAAAACAAAAAATAAAATAGTCGTGCATTTTTCGATAACAAATCAGAATTGAAAAATACAGTAATTAGCTGTATTGAAAGCATTCATTTTGACAAAGCGGATATATCATTTTGATATATTCATATCAAATCACTTAATTAATTATGTTTAAAAAATCACTTAATAAATTAAAAAAAATTGTACTCAATTATATTGTTAGATGAATGTTATGCAAATCTTAATTAGATAGAGAATAAATATAAGTTATACATCAACATCAACAATATCTTTAATCCAAGTTAATTGGGATTGGTAGTAAATAAACTCAATGACAAATAAAAAAAAAAGACAAAGAAAGAGAAAGAAAAAAGGGAAGAAAAAGTAAAAATAAGACAAAAAAGAGGAAAAATAAGTTAAAATAAAATGTGATCAACTTTATGATAATAAATATAAGTTATATTTAATAGAAATTAATTACTTAAATTTATTAAACAATAATGGATGTTTTCTTAGCATTTCTCATTTTTATAATCTAATCAATGGAAAGTCTCAAGATTTATTTTTTAGGGGATTAAAATTTGCTTTCATTTTGTCATGTGGAAAATCAAATTGATGCCAAATTTATTATGTTGGTAAACCAAATTAGAGAAATATATCTATCTATTTAAGTAAACTATATTTGAAGGAAAAAAAAACACTAATTTTAAAGAAATGTTAATGTAATACTTAATGCTATTAATGTAAATTTTATAAAGATATATAAATAAATATTTTTTCTTATATAGTATTTAATAGGTTAAATTAATCTTTTTTCACTGCAGGTTAAATTAATATGTAAATCTCTAAATTTGAAATTTTTAATTAGATCTAGAAGATTAGCATCAACAAAACTGAAAAGAGTTATGCTCAATGGTAATAGAAATTGTTATTAAGCATTTAGGATTAACTAATATATTTTACAAAGTACTGTTAAAACTTAATTTCCACTACCAAACGCCTCCTTCTTAAAGTGATATATTAACTTGTTAATAAGGTATTTAAAAACAATTCTACCTAGTACTATATTGAAAAAGACTATATTAGCTTATATTCTACCATAATTTAATCACTATAGTCTAAAATCTTTAAATATTTTTCCATCCCTTCAGATTTCTTAATATTATTAGAATGATGGTTTTTTATTCCCTCTGCTCTGCTCCGCTCCAAATATTTAAAATTTAAAACTTCTCTTCTCATTTCTATTCCCCTACAATCAAATGTTATGTTTCTTTTTTATTTGTTATTTCTGTAATCAAACTAAGAGGAAGAAATAAAACAAGCCCGATATGATCACTTGTTGGGCTAAACCCATACACCCACAAAAATTCTTGTAACTTTAGGCCGAACATTGTTTTTGAATCTTGCTATTTAAACCTTGTACTTCCCTTTCTACCTCTCGATTATCCATTATACCATTTTTTTTAAAGAAAATATACCCTTTTTCTTTTTAGAAATGTCTTTCTAAAATTACATATACTTATTTCAGAAATGTACTCTAGAACTATGATTCATAGTTTGAGATATACACCCAATATATTTTTTTAATAAAATACCACTTAAGAACAAATATGATTGACGAGAAATTAAAAACAATGATAAGCATTTATTTTATACCCATGTTTGGTAGTCTTATTTTCATCCTAACATTAATGTTCCTTAAATTTTATTTTCATCTTATCTTTATTATTCTTTAAATCCTAATTTTAAATAATTTACCATATATCATTATATAATATTATGTTTTCATCATCTTTATATCATATTTGTGATTTCCTTCATCTGACACTATGTTTCAAGGTATATTCATCATTAACTTCATACATTATACTCTTTATTTACAAAACAAAACTTTTGAGGATGGTTTCTTTTCTTTAAGTGTATTCATTCATTTTTTAATTTAAGTGTACGTCAATGATTCAGTGTCACACAGAGTTAATGATGAACGTACCTTGAAACACAGTGTCACATGATGGAAAAAGCAAAATATTGTATAATAATGATGAAAACGCAATATTATACAATGAATATATGGTGAAGATAATTTAAAATTTGGTTTAAAGAAAAGTAAAGATAAGATGAAAATAAAATTTTAGATAGGATTTAAAGAACACTAATGATAGGATAAAATAAGACTAACAAATATGAGTATATGATAAGCGTTTATCATTTTTTTTATTTCTCGTAAATCATCTTAATTCTTAAGTAATATTTTATTAAAAAATATATACCTATTCCAAAAGTATATCTATGAAATTATGAATCATAGTTTTAGAGATATATTTTCTGAATAGGTATATGTAATTCTAGAAATACATTTTTAAAAAGTAAAAGGGTGTACTTCTTTAAGAAAAAGAGTATAATGGATAATTAAGAGACACAAAGGGGGTATGTAGGTGTACTTACTAAAAGGAGGTGTAAATAGTAAGTGCCTTCTTTTTGGGCATAAGGACTATCGGTACTTGTGAATGGCTTATTTAACAGCTCCTTACCCGTGGGGCATGGATGTAACTACATATAGGTAACTCTAAAAAAACTATACATAGGTAGAGTAAAAATATATAATATTATTGTTATAATTAGAAAAATTTTCAGTTGCGTTATAGTTTTGTTTTTATGGTAAAATTTTAAACAGGATCAACAATTATTTCTTTAAAAATATTAAAGTTTTGGGTCGAAATCTGTATCAAAATAACTAAAAAAATATATAAATATCCTTCTGAATGTTTTTATCAATTTAGGTATATAACCTACTTTCACTGAATTGGAAAAGTTAATAAAATATGCACCAGCTCGGCTCCAAGACCAGTATTACATTGTTTGTAAAAAGGAACGACTGGAACCGGATCCCTGCAGTTAAATTTTGAACTGCATGGCGCAGTTATAAATCTAAAGTTGAAATTTTTAAAATTGTTTTATCATTTATTTCAACATAAAAATAAATGGATAAAATATATTTATAGTCTCTATAAATATAATTTAATTTAATTTATTTCTTAGAAATATTGCTAATTTTAGCCCTCATAAATTTTATTTTATTTTTAAATCAATTTCCATCATTATTTACTAATGATGTAAAATACATTTAGACATATAATGTTACATAGCACCCCCAGAATAATTAGTTATATAATACAGCTAGATGTATACGTACTACATCACCACTTTGTACTGACATGGGCTATTTTTTTTTTATAAAAAAAATTACGATAACTAAAATGAATAAGATAATTTTTAGACACAAAAATTAATCATATCAATAAGCACATAAACATTTTAAACCAAAAAATTAATTGCAAGTAGATGAAAATACTACAGTTATCTTATAATTTGCAAATGATTGTTACTTGGAAATGACCTAGCCAACACATATTAGGATTTATACTTCTTTCTCTTCCTCAATACGTTTGCTATCTTCTTTTCTTTTAGCATGAACACAAATGATCAAGTGTGTGTTTAATTTAGCATCTCAAATTCTCATTTGCAGATAAATTTATGTTTAAATTGTATTAATAACGTAGAAGTAATTATTATTTGTGTTGAAATTGACATGCGTTTTCTATCGCTCATCCAAACGCACGATAAAACAAATATCATTATTTAAAAAAAATGAAATAATAATTGGGGAAAACTTCTTAACACTCAAAAAGATTAGTATGGCATGGTAGTTAGGCCTACAAGCAAAGAATTTGGGATTTTGTACGAAATCACTATCACAGTGAAGCAACTTTTAATGGTGTGCAATTAATTAGAAAGTCAATCAGCAAACTAACATGACAAAAAGAAACTTTTAGAATGATTCTAATCAAACCATGGAATTTGATTTAAAAGTGTGAGTAGCACTTATTGGTGCACATTCCAACCAAAAGTTAATTTTGGTTCTCGACGATTAAGGCACCGAGCCGATTTATAAAGCAATTGAAGATGCTCAAAGGGCCCTCCTTTGAAAGCTCTCCGCAATATCTTGTTATTGTATTCTGTAAAAGCTTTCTTGAAGCCAGAAAACCAACCATTTAAATAATGTTCGATGCACAAATAGTAATGTGCATTTAGAATGTCTGTATAAAAAATTCTTACTTAATTATCAAGACTTTCCCAAATCCACTTTTTCCCCATTTTGATGGCAAAAAAAGCTTATTCCTTTCCTATTTTTTCCTGTTCCTTTTATATCAATAAATCTTTAATTTTTTCAAGTCACCCATTCACATTCCAAAATAATAATAAATAATAATAACAATTTTGAAAGTTAATTTACTGATAAGCTTTTATAATGAAAGAGAACAAACTAGTGACCTAGGCGTAGAGTAATATAGACAAAGTTTATAATAGGCATGTATGGTTATTAATGCAGAAGTTTTTCCAATATGAATCAGTAAAAAATTATTTTTTTTTATAATTTTATTAAGATATTTAAAGTAATTAATTAAAAATGGTTAAATTCGATATATACCAACAAAAGATTAGATTTAGTGGAAGGTTTAATCTCTTACAATGAGATACATTAAGGTTTAAATGTTCGTCAAAAGAGATGTTCATATTAATGTACAATCATGTCTTGAACATGATTATTTCTCAAGGAAAATATATGAGAAAAAAACCAAAAAAAAAAACTTATCATTTATATAACGGTCTATAATTAGATGAAAATATTAAATATTTTAAAATTACATAATAAAAGTATTATTTATTCAAATAGATACCATAAAATTTTGGATGTTTGACTGTGATGGTCAGCTAGCAGGGTGGTATTTTGCTGAAATATACACATTTTTTTTCTTAAACGTACTTCTTGCGGTTTTGTTATCAACATATTTTTTCCATACTTATTTTCCTTTTATTATCCGTTATGTCCAAGAAATAAATAAACTTTATTAAAAAAAATCATAATGAATATTTTTACGACAGTGGTTAGTAAAAAAAAATTACGTACTGAAATCACATGTGTTTTGGTATTATCACACTAAAATTTTAGGGGGATTATTCTTTCATATTTCAAAAGGAGACTTTATATATTCAAGAATGAATCCTCACATATTCTTTTGTTTTTTAACTTTCCATGTCTCTCTTCATAAATATTAATTTAAAAATCTTGACAAGACCCCATACATTAGTATTTATATATAAAAAATAGAGGACATAAACAATTTTTAACAGTACAAAATTATGTAAAAATTTAGAGTATATTCAATTCCATACACTACACCCAGTCACCCACTACCCAATGTGGGTAAAAAGCTTGGCATGGTCAGAGAATTAAAACTTAGGAGAGAGATGGAGAAAAACATAGTGGCATATGAAGGGTTAAAAAAAATAGAGATCTAAATTTAGAATTATATTATTCATATTCTACTTAATTATTATAATATTATATTATTCATACCTTTGCAATTTTTAATCTGACCCCAAATCCTGTTGACATCTCCAATCTAGAGACAAAAACTCAATCAACCAGAAAAGGGAGGTTTCAAATGGGATTTTAGCCAGATGCGTTTATACCTTGAGTGGTTTTCATACGAGCATTGTTTAATTTATACGCTTCATCATATGCTGGAGAGACCAAACTCAACCAACAAGTAAAAAAGGAGACTTCAAATGTATGATTCTTCACATCCCTAGTTTATAGACCAAAAAGGAAATAACATGGCTGGCCCTAAAGAAAAAACTAGGCCGTGCCTCCACTTATGAAGCTAAAAAAATAAAAATAAAAATCCTAGAAGAATGTCCTCACAATCTATAAGCTCTTTTGAGGAAAGATATTACGAACAAGGCAAAGGTATGAATTATGATGACATGGTGTCTCCACAAGCATTTCAAGTAGTGAGTTTTAGCTTAAGGATGGGCACAGGTATAGTTTTATTATTTCATCAACATTCACTGGTAAGAGGTAAGAGTTTAATTTATATGAATATTAAGAGAGTGGATGCACTTTAGAGATTAAAGTGTACACCCAATTGTTGATGTGAAATCTTCTGTTGAAATTGTGAACAAATCAAATAAATATACAACAAAATATAAATTGTACTCTCAAGTCTCAACTGTGGGTCTTTTAATTAATGGTTACTATTGTACTTTAATCTCTAAAGTGCACTCCCATAACTTTAGATGAGTCAATCCCTTTGTTGGTTTTTGAAATAGGATAAATCAACCATGTAAAAAGACTAACAACCAACTCAGTGGATCTCTTTCAGAAGATTTGCTAGAGGAATAGATTATGTTCCCCAATATGAATTCTTAGTCTGGTAATCGTGTACGTGATTGCTTTAAATTATACTACTCCTCCTAATTAAGTATAAAAGCAAAAAAAGAAGTAGGGTAAATGCATGGTTGGAATGTAAAAGAAAGATGGTAAATGACAGAATTTATAAGAAAAGTTGTATAATGGTTGAAGTGTAAATAAAGTTGTAACTGATAAAAAATGGTTGAGAAAGATAATTTTGTATCAATGCTCTACATCAGAATTTTTTTCTATTTATTCTATTCACGGTACACATCGAGCACTAGCCCATTTGCACCGAACATCCACTTTGCGTACATCTTTATTCATTGTTTTATCAAGGAATATTGTCAAATTCAGAAAAATAATGGCTAATTTATTCTAGAAATTTAAATAAAGTAAATTATTTTAGTCGTAAGTTATTATATTCAAAGGGCATTAGTCACTAGTAAATGAATAGACTAGAGATTGAAAATTTTTGGTTCCAAGCTCAAAAAGCATGAAACATATCTTAAAAAAAGGTGGCCACACACCACATAAGCAATAAAAAAAATTTCAATAAAAAAAAGAAGTGGATGGTTTATAGTTGTCTATATATATATATATATATATATATATATATATATATATGTAAATAGGCAACTTATTATTTCCCACCTGAGAGAACTTATAAAGTGGATGGTTTATTAAAATAATTGTTAAAGAATAAAATTATCTATTTTATTAATATATATATATATATAGACTGAGAGAGAGAGGGAGAGAGAGAGAGATTTTTTTACTGGATTGATACATAGATATGATATTAGAACAATTTAGAAGAATTGACGGAAAAGAAGATAGTTTCCTGTTAGAAAACAGGAAGAAACATGTGATTAGTTCTGTTAATAATTTGTTTTAAGAGTAATAAAACTATCCGAAGGTTATACTCGTTTTTTTTTTTACTGCAAGTATAAAATCATAATAGTACATCAACACCCTTATTTATCCACCTTAATTTTGTTAATACAAAGTTGAGAACTTGATGTGTTGTGTAATGATTCAGTTTTTATTAAATACAATATTAAAGAATTTTCAATCACTCATAAATTATGTTTAACTAATTGAGTTAGATCTTTTTATTATGTAAAAGTTTGGTTAAACGCATTTTTATTTGTCAATATTATTATAAAAAGTACGGAAAAAAACAATGTCATATACTGTTCAAGATATTTAGATTACACAGTAAATACTATTATAAGTCCAACCACATTTATACAGTACATTTTGATAGTTTATTCTGCAGGCAAAGGTTCTGGTTATTAGTTTCTATACAAAATATATATAAAAAAAAAATCACATATTCTATAAATGTTTTTAAAACTCGAATACATTCATTACTTACTTACAATCATGCGACAAAACACACTTATATCGTGATCTCTATCATTCTACTTTCTGCTATAAAATTTGTTAAGTATGCTTATATTTTTCCTACCCCACCACTTTCATTAACTACTAATTATTGACTGTTCACACAACAAACTCATCCATCCAACTTTTTTATAAAAAAAAAAAAAATCTTTATTTTTTAATAATATTTTATAAGAAAAATCATTGGCCATATTTATACAAATTCACGTGAAAGTTAGTTTGTCTCCCATTAACAATGTGGGAAAACTTTACACCTCTCTTTCTTCTAGTTCTTTCCCTTTCGTACGAAATGGCATTGAGATGCCACAGGAACATTGGTATTGGCATATGATAGACAGGACTATACCTAGTGTTTAGGTGTCAATTATATTTTGTGCAGGTTTTATTGTCCTTCCTACCATATATGGAGCTGGTGCCCAAATGCCCATGTATGATAGAACCTCGCTATTTAAAGGAAAAATTGCATTGGAATTGATCGACTTTTCAATTTGATGTCAAAGCATGTTTTCAAATCGGACCAAATGACCACAATCATGAGTGCAGACTGGAAACTTTTGCTTAGGAAATGAAAGAAATTTTGTTCATAATGGAACCATATCATGGAAATCTTCTCAGAAATCCAAAACCGTTGCAGACTTTGAATGCTATTGGAAATGTTACAACTTTAGTATATGATTAATTGCATTATCTTTGGAAGAAACGATACCCCTTTAATTACAAACTCACATCAGTATATATTATTTTCTTTTCACAGTATATATATATATATATATATATATATATATATATATGTTATCATACAAACTCCTATTTTTTTTTAGTATAAGTGTATTAGTAAGTTACATAATTAATGTATTTTAAGATAATATCTGATTTTAATTTGCTAAAGCCCTCATAATATAAAGTCAGAGTGTCTATGCTAACAAACCCTACTAATATTTACTAACTTACATACTCTTATTTTTTAATATGTGTGAGTTAACAAGTTATATCATTGATATATTTTACAATAATATCTAACTAAAACTTGTTAAAAACTCATACTAAAAAATAGAAGATAGCAAATTCTCCCTCTACACACAAACACACACACACACACACACACACACACACACACACATATATATATATATATATATATTATAATATAAACTTAATCACACTTAAAAAGGTTTTTTTGAAGAATTAAACTCAATTTTTTCTCCATAAACTATTTACAGCTACACTCGTTAGATTCTTATCACATTATACTATTATTTATCATAACTATATTTTTTTATCTATGGCATTATATCACTTCTCATATATAATTATATTTTTTCTTATGATTTCTTTATCTCACTAGTGTCAACACATGATTAAGGTATCCACAAATCATTATTGTTATATATGTGTAAAGACCAAATAAATTAAACAACACTTCATAAAATATTTAACCATTTCTAATCAATGTATTTTCATATAAAATATGCTACTTCTTTTAACTTATCAACCAATCCAAACAAAATCAGACACCTGACCTTTACCTACTGCACAAAATCAAAAGCTACGCAGAAACGCATAAGACAGGATACAGTTAATTTGCAGAGCATACAGAACCATTTCGCCTACAATTTACAAGCTGCAACACCCACTGCCCACATCCATACCCATGGGAGTTTTTTTGTTTCATACAGGCTTATCGTATCTAGTAAAAACGGTTTTTTCATACGAGAATAAAACTAAATTATTCTATATGATCTGGTATTAATTGTAAAAAATTATGTGAAGCTATCATTTAAAAGAAAAATCTAACATTTCAAAAAATCTTACACGACTACTGCATTTCAATCTTAACTCTTCCTAATAAAGATTAGCAGTTGAAAACTACTTTTATAAAAAAATAGGATTAATAATCTTTTATTATAATTTTTAATTTATGATTAATTTAACAACTCAATTAATTACAATCATTCATTAATTAGTTAATAATCTATAGATGTGCCAAAATTGACAATTTATAAAGGACAACCAAAACCAAATATTACAATTAAAAATTAATCAAATATTACAATTAAAAATTGAGAAGATTAAAATATGAATTTAAAATTAGAAAACTAAGGAGACCTAAATTGTAATTTAATAAAAACTTATAAAATATTTGAATGTGTAACAGTCGGCATCTCCGAAAATTATTGCAAAAAAAACATGCATTTTTTGGGGTAAATAATATAAATATATGCATTAATCCAAACAAATATGACAAATTTGGTCAAACACGGTCGATTCTGCCATTCTAGATAAATTCATAAAGGAACTGTTCCATACAATCACCCAAGAATTTCATAAAGTTCAATTCAAAATTGAGTATGCCCTGGAAAAATTAAAGGGACACAAGCATCCTGAACGTGTACCCGCGCAAAAAGTAAAAATAACACGATGAAATAAACGATTCTCAAATAATAAATATTGTAAACCTAGATTGTGGAATCAAGTAATCAACTAAGCACTGAACAATCCGTTACTATATGAGCACAAAAGAAAATTCCACATATTCCAATCACTTCATTACCACCCTTATATGTGGACTAAAAAAATACAACACGTACACTAGCCAGAATAATGACACGTTTCCTTAAAAAATACATGGTGAAGAATATGATTGTAGCTGTTAAATAATCTAACACTAAAAATCCAGGGAATGGGAGAAAACCACTTTACACGAACTCCTATATAAACAATCATTTTCGTAGAAACCACTAGACCTTTGGAACAAATAATACGAGCTTAAGTCAGACTATGGCAGAGCCATAATTTGATGGAGAAATAATTCACTGCCACAAGCATTGTGAAATCACAATACAAAACAAAAGCAACAAAATTTCCGCACTACAAAGAGCATGTCAAGAAATTAAACTGACAAAAAAGCACAAATAGGGCAAAACATGAAAAACAGTATCAAAAATGCTTATCAACATGTGTAACAGACAGAGTGAAGAAAATTCAAGACAAAATGCATAACCCTGTGATTAAATTTTTTAAATGGAAATAAAAGTCTCAGAACATGACAGAATCAAGACATGATAATGGATCACAGGCAGCAACAAAGCAAAAGGGGGCACAACAAAATTGTTCGCAGAACATGACTAAAAGCAGACGCATAAAACTCTAGTGTACTTAAATGTGAGCAATTCAAGAGTAGTGTACTCACCAGCACAGACATGTACCTTAATGTTCCAACATAATTACACCAACCATGTGAAGCTGTATCAAATGATAGTTTCTACCAAAAAATATCCAAAGATAAAGGGAGGCCCCCCACGAAAGAAAGAAAAACTAGTTACCCAATCATTCACAATGGAGAAGAAAACAAATGATAGTGCTAACATATTTTTACATATGCTCCCAAATCCCAGAAAGGAAAAACAATTTGCCAGCACAAGACAAGCTAAAACTACCCACTGGTATCAACATTCTAAATGCCTGCTCTAGGGCACAAACAAATTGTTCCAAACACAACCCTTAAATGAAATTAACTAAAGACAGGGTAATTGATTCTACATCAGTGGAAAAGTAAAGTAAATGATTGCTTTTTCATTGACATGATAGGAAGAGTTAGACAGATCAGCATTATGATTCAAGAAATCTCACCACCAAAAAAAAAAAAAAAACCACTGGTACAAAAATGTGAATGCATTGTCCATATTATTCTATTAATGAATTATCATAGCATGGCACAACACAAGCAATCCTATACTTCATGGATATTTCATGAGTGAAATATGTACCATCATAGCAAACACAAGACAAACAAGATATATATAAAAACTGTATTGCAATCCACATGACATAATCGTACAAAATATAAAATATATTCAGACAACTAAAAGGGGGCAGCATGTGCAGGAAAAGATAATCTAAATATGCAATGAATAGAGACAATCATTCATTTGTTTATCAGTGGTCGGAACGGTATCTAACAATCTAGCCAAAAAATAAGTGACAAATCTGCAGCTTCTCCGGCAATACAGTATATAAAAGCTGAGAATGCAACCTCGACATCAACTTATCCTGATAAGAAAAAATAACATACAAGGCAAGTTCTAGGATATCCGCATGCTATAGAATAATATTACAAATACTACTATTGAAATCTTTTAGAAGAGAAAGGAATGGCTTTTTAAATCTAAAATGGGTCCAGATTGCAAATGAAATAAATGTGACACGAACTTAAGCTGCACATATTGGTAGTTGAAGTTTAGCACCATAGTACACCAAAATTGTGCAACAGAAGAATTAAACAGCTTTAATTTTGGCTAGAGACACTGGAAAACCGAGTGTTATTGCTAGAAGATGAAAGGTTCGGTAATTGTTATTGCCTGATCTACAAATCCCAAACAAAGAACAAAAGGAAATAGGAGTACATTAAGTCTTCATGAATGCAGAAACTTTGCAGGTTTCTCACGCATCAGAGATGACCAATAAACTAGGATGAAAAGGACAGACATACAATGACGGTGACGTTACAACAACTTCTAATGCTCAAGTCTAACACAGCAGCTACTTGTAAAATCAACATTTATTTATTCCACAATATTTAAAACAAACTGACCCATCACAAAGTGGAAATTTAATATTAGCATATAGAACTAAGGAATTAAATAGTGTATTATGTTTATGTCTATTCAAAAAAATGGAAGCACTCCAAAATAACGAGTAAATCATGCTGAAAAATACACCTGGAACGCAAAGGAGTGAACGCACATCAATAACAATTATCAGAAGATATTAACACACATAAACTCATCTTTATCATATGCTTTATACTGTAGCAATTGATTGTGGGTATAATACTGTAGATTTCACCTTTGGCAAATTTAAGTATAAAACAATGAAAATAAAGGGGGAGTAAAATAGAAAACAAAAGGCATTTGCTTCAAAAGAAAAGTTGATATAATTGTTGCAAGCTTGCAATCAATAATGTTAACTAAAAATAAAATTTAAAATAGTGAACCAAGTAAAATAAGTTTTAATCACCTTTGCTTTCCAGTTTGAGTTAAATTTAGTACATAAGAAACAATTTCTTTTAACAGTTAGAAGATAGTGAGGCTTCCTTGTCACTAACTGATGATCTCATGCAATGACAAGGGCCAGATTGGGCGAGAGAAAGAATTATAGAACTAAAATCAAGTTGAAAAATGGCAGACGGAAAAACAGTGACATATGCAATAAAGGTACAAAGCCTAGAAGAAAATTAAAATATCATCAGCCTCTCCAAGCCCATCTACTAATATCTTGCACTCGGAAAGACACAGTTTTTCAGACACTTTCAGATCAATTCATTGGATTACCATATGCTGAAGAAGCCCCTAGTAACCCTCCACCAGAAGCTGCATAAACATCATTAGGATCCATCATTGGAGATGAAGATGAAACCCCATTTCTTCCTGCACCACCACTTCCACCATTTCCACCACCCAAATGCAACTCGGATAGGTTAGGATACACATCCCTATTCTCCACCCCTTGATCATAGAGAAACCCTTTGAACACGTGGCCACCAATCTTCACCACAGCTTGATATGCATACTCATCTTGCCCATCCTCCACTGCCGTCACTCTTACACACTTGAAAACCGCTGGTGCACGTACTTGCCCAGGTAATGACTCTTTGAACCCCGCATCTGATGCACACAATTCAACAATACACATCACAATTAAACAACCTTAAAAACCCTTTCAACTCTCAAACCCCATGCCTATGCACCAACCCAAAAGAAGCTAATGCATGAGTTTTTTTTTCCCCGTGAGAATCGAAGACAGTCTCAGAGATTTACAATAACTCATGCATCACGCACCCTGTTAAACGCCAGACCCCCTTGACGCTAATGCATGAGTTTATGTTAATATATGTGTATTCATGCAAAATAAAATCGTTTCATTATTATGAAAAGAAAGCACAAACCTTGATGGCTAGAGCTAGTGTCAAAGCTTCTAGGAGGAGTGGTGTTGGAAGTTGAAGTGTGGGAGGTTGTTGTGGTTTGTGAAGCAATGAGCCTAGGTTTTTTAGTGCCGGAAGTGGAGCCACTGGAGCCGGCGACAGCCGCGGTAGCCGAAGTCATTAGCTGGCGCTCTCTCCGGCGTGCGGCGGGGACCCAAGTGCTCTTAACGTGGGTAGGGCAATCAAAGCCTCGGCTTTTGCAACAGGTTCTGCACCTTCTGTTGGTACAATCTTTCTTTGCCTGGTTTCCACAATCTTGGCACGTTGTTCCGCCGCTACTAGTTCCAGAAGCAGTTACCTCGCCACTGTTCTGAACCAAATTCCCCGAACTGGTATTACTATTATGGTCGAGAAGACCCTGCTGCAGCTGCTTCTTCATGTAGTGGCTTTGATGGTGTTGTTGTTGGTCTTGCCATAGCTGAATTCCCCCGCCGCCACGTGTCCTATTTCCGAGGATGCTGTTGTTGTCGGATTCCAGGCACGGCGTGGCGGCGAGGAGAGGGATGACACCGACGCCGAGTGCAGTGGCGGGGTTGAGGGAATCCGCCATGACGGCGGGATCGTGCTGCGGTGGTTGGTGGTGGTGGTGGTGGTGGTGGAAGGAAGAAGCTGGCGCCACCACGAACATCCCCATTTCGGGGTAATTGATTGACCTAGCTGCGGTGGACCACATTCCGGCGGTGGGTCCGGTGGCGGCGGCAGCAGGACCCGCATTGAAGCCGAGGGAAAGGTCGTCGACGGGGACAGCGCGGCCAGTACCACCACCAGAACCGGAGGTAGCTGTCGCTGCCCAGTCCGCAAAGGCACCAGAATCTGAAGGCAACCTCCTTGTAGTAGCCACAACTGAAAATCCTTGATTACTTCTTAAATCAATAGACAATATAAGTAATAATATATAGTTTACTTCTTCTGTGAATAAAAAAAAAAAAAAAAAAGTGGGGTGTATAGTAGTTGGAAAGACAGAACTAAGTGTAGAACTATAGAACTATAGAAGCATAGATCTTCTACTGTCTAAGTGGTGGTGTATATATATTATTTTGTATGAGGGTGTATCTAATGTGGGTGTTATTCTTCTTGGGGTGGGGTCTTGTGGCAGGGAAAGAATTTGTTGGTGGAGGAAAAGAAAAGAGAGAAGTTTTCTCTTTTGATGGAGTTTAGTGTTTGAGATGAGATGAGATCTTGTTGTATTGTTAGGGTGAGGTGGGGTGGGGGTGTTAAGTGGAGTGGACTTAGATTTTTCTCTCTCTATGAAAGGGAAAACGAACAACTTCTCTGCTTCTTCTTCTGTTTCTGCTGCTGCTGCTGCTATTGTGGCTACTACTACTGTCACTTTGGCTTTTTTCCACAGGAAGAAAAAGTTTTGGTTCGAGTAAGAAAGAGAGAGAAAGAAAGATCAGTTTCTGAAGGGTCCAGCCAGCAGAAGAGTGCAGAGTGAGCAGTGAATGAGAAAATGCAATAACGACTTCTTACTTACTGTGTCTCTCTTTCTCTCTCTCTATATCTATATTTTTTTTTTCTTTCTCTCTGCTCTGCTTTGTTATTGTTGCCGACCTTTCTTCTCTCTCTTCATATCATCATCTCCTTCCTTCGCAAACCTAGCTAAGCTTCTTTTTCTTCCAATATTTATCTCTCAAAACTAAAGTCCTTTCTTTTTCTTGGCTTCCTATGGAAAGTGAAAACTGAAATGGGTTCTTCTTCTCTTCCCTAACCTTTCTTTCTTTTCCAATTCCCACACACAGACTCTTCTCTCTCTCTCTCCAATTATCAGGCTCTGATAATAAGTAGTAGTAGAAAGAGAGAAAAAGAAGGGTAAGAGAGAGCATAAAGACTTTTGTTCTTTAGTTTTTGTAATTTTATGGACCCTCTATGAAACTCACATGACGCCACTTATTACTTGTGGGCTCGGCGCGTGAGATCACTCCCCGCGCGTAGTGCATTTTCTCACCCCAGAATACCTACACAAACACCACTTATGTCTCAATCCCACTTCCCTCGGAACGGCGCGTGCACGCAACTACGTTCTATCTGTGGCACGCATGTAATTTGGACGTTGTTTATTTTTGAGAATAAAATTAAACCATGTTGTTGAGTAGCACTCAGCTAATATACTGTAGTCTATAATCTAAGGTGTCATCCATATCTTTTTCCTTTTTTACCAAGAGAGTCTTTCCAACCCCATATCTATGAATTCTTTTTCTTTAGATCGTCTTTGTCAGATATCAATTTATTGAGTGAGTCTCTCTTTAAATTACACACCAAGAGTTTTTCTGTGATTTTTTTTTTTTTTTGCAATTTATGTGCATATGCTCAGATGACAGTTAATCGAACTTAAGCTTTTGCTTATTGATTTAGTTGTTTTTTTATGACTGTCAAAAAATGGTTGAAGATTAGGGTGCTGAGTTTATGTATGTATATTTCAATAAGATTTCCAAAAAATACACACAAGCTCTTTTGTCTGTGTCCAGCCACTTATTAGAGCATCACAGAAAGTGTCTATATGACTTTTTTAAAGTTATTTTTTTTTTTTTTTATATTATCGTGTCATTCATAATAATTCTAACTAAATTTTACTTTAATACAAAAAATTATAAAAAATTATCTTAATTAGTAATGGTTAAAAAATAAAAAATTCTAAAAAGAATTTCTTATATTAAAAATCCAAATTTTTTATGAAGGAACACTCGTATCACTTAGATACTCCAATATATAATTTCTTCTTAGAAATAATTTTTATCCTTAAAAATTCAATACACACCTCACTTTGAAGATTAGGGTGCTGAGTTTATGTATGTATATTTCAATAAGATTTCAAAAAAATACACCCAGCCACTTATCAGAGCATCTCAGGAGTCATTATATGGGTTATTTAGAGTTATTTATTCATCTTTTTATGATTTTTATATTATTATATTATTCATAAAAATTCTAACCAAATTTTACTTTAATCAAATTTTGTTCAAATGTAAAAAATTATAAGAAACTTCAAAAAAATCTTCTTGATTGATGATATTTAAAAAATAAGAAATTTTGAAAAGAGTTTTTTATATTAAAAATCTGAATTTTTTTAAAGAATTCTCGTATCATTTAAATACTTTCTAATGCATAATTTTTTCTAAAAAAAATATTTTTTTATCCTTAAAAACCCAATAAAAACCTCACTTTGAAGATACTGTTAATACTTCTTTACCTGTATCAATTAACTACATAAAATGTGCAAGTAAATAAAAATAGTCACAGTTTTCAAATAACTTGACGTTTTGACTTCATAACAAATACTGATGGTTTTGCTGGTGTTGGTTTTTGTGTACCTCACATTATTGTAACTAGACAATAGCTTTGTAGATTTTGGCACTTATTAAGCTGGGGTTTAGCCTTCTTATGTGACTAGCTTGTATGGAAGCTCTCACTGTATTGAATCTGAACTCAAGCTTTATGCTTCTCTTCATACTGAAATGACAAAAAAAATTAAGGTTTTCACTCCAATTTTTTTTTTAGAGTTTGTGTATATTTCGTCAGCTTGAGTATAACGGGTAAATTGATTAATACAAATCAAGAATCTTATTAATCAGTATTCTTAAAATATTAATCAAGAAACTAAAAAAATATTATATAAATTACAAGAATACGTAAAAAAATATAAATCTTCTCATAAAAATATTTCTATTTTAAATTTTTTAATTAATATCCTTAGTTGTATTTTTTATATCAAGAAATAATAAGATGACATGATATAGTACATGTATACCGTTTGTAACTTTCTAAAATACATTTCAGGGGGAAAACTAAAAGAGTTTCTTAAGTACTTTTATCTTCTGCCCTAAAAAAAGTACTTTTATCTTCCTTCACTAATCCAAGTTAATATACGTATAGAAGCTATTTTGTTAGGGCAGATTGTTTTGGTTATCTTTTTTTTTATATAATTTTCGAGTTATCATCATACTTCTTTAATGTAAAATTAATTTCTTCCAATATATAATAATATTTTTTTTCACAAGTGAGACTTACTCTATATAACTTATTATTGTTTTAAATAATTTACTACTGGTTTTAGGAAGGGAAAACACAATCCCAATGAAACACTTAAAAATGAGAGTGTGTTTTTTAAATGAATAAAAACTAAAAAAACTTTTATAAAAACTAAAAGAAGTATTTTATTTGATAGTATAAAAAAAATTGAGTAACAATTCATCCTTTTATACTTTTCTCAAAGTGTTATAGAGATTTTTTTTTATGCAAGATTAGCTTTTAATGATTTATCTATAAAACAAAATACTTCTTGCATGGGAGGAAATGGAGTGCTTCGGTTACTTCAAGTAAAGTCATTACATTTGTGGTGGTATATGACAGTTTTTGCGACAGACAGCTTGGGAAGCTTTTGCTAAATAATTTTGCTAGTTTGGTTTTTTTTCTTAAACATAAGCAATTCCAAAGTTGTCTTTTTACAGACATTTGATAGGAGACATAAAATTAATATTTTTATTTATATTTACTAAAATGGAAAGATGAAGTACAAAACTAGAGCAGTGAAAATTCCTCTGCTTGAAATAAAATGCATCTTTCAAATTTGAAAAAGTTTCATCCCACATAGACAAAAAGAATATCTCTTGAGTTACGATGCAATTCAGATGAGACTTGAGAGGACAAAACAATGTTATGAATTTTTCTTAACACGGTCAGATTCATGAAATAATACGAAACACACAAACTGATCATCAGATGTAAATTCAGACTGGACCATACAATAGTTGGACAGAACGGGCTTTATAAATCAATCCAACCCAATTTTATATGAGTTTGTGGTTAGATGAGCATTAATTTATTTTACCGTCAATTTTTTAATAATGATTAAAATTTATATACGAATTATATAGAATAATTTTATATTATGAATCGATCATAAATTATATTAAGAATAACTTATGAATTAATTATTGAAAGAGTCACCAAGATAATTATGCATAAGCTCTTATTGATCTGAGATGAAAAGGTTCATTCTAGTACTGCCAATGCATGTGTTATTTTCTTTTTTTTAATAAATATTTTAAATAATTTATATTTAACGACTTAAGCTATTTGGCATACAAATTATAAATAATTGTTACTTAAAATAAATATGCATTTGTTTAAAATAATTAATAGTTGAATTAATATAACTTCATTCAAAATATATAGTTTTAGTTAATGTTGAAGAATAATTAACTTATATTCCTGTATTTTACCGCATCTCTGGGGTCTATTTTATGCAATATGTATTAGGTTCTTATCGCTATTTAGCTAGCTTTATGTTTTTACTATTATTTTTCTTCTGGAATTTATTAAACCACAAAATAAAAAAACGTGAGCGTACGTTGTGCTGCTAATCAAGCAAAGAATCCGATCCATATTAACTAGTTTTAAAGCCTATTCAAAAAACAAACTTTTCTTGTGGTTCATAGCACCCTTTTTACCTCAACTATATATAATATTAATGCTATTCACATGTACATATTGGGTACTGCTAAGAATCGTCAAACGTACGTATTGGACACAAAAGCTTCTCCTTTTTCTCTTTGTATATGGGATTTTTCGGTGAAATGAATGTTGTTGCTGCTTTACATTTTATGTAGTTTTCTGATAGTTTCTTATACAAGAAGAAGGACAATGCACAAACAAAAAAAGTTAAGCACCTGAAATCTTCCGCCACTTTGCATCTGAATACTACACAGCGTTCACTATCTTAATTTTAACTTCACATAGTTTTTGTAACTTGAAATGCCAGAGAAAAATATTTTTTATTTACTTAAAATTTATTAAGAATTATAAAATTATGAGTAAAATTCAACTCACACATTGTATTGGTTTCTAACAAATTTTAATCAAGGTGTGTTAGAAAAGCTATATTACTAGGATTTGTACATTATATAAGTTTTTGTTATTATTGTTATTTATATAAAAAAAAAATACAGTTTACTCATGTCAAATTTTTGCATCGATCGTATACCAACATTTACCTAACTTAGGAGACTCACATGAACAAGGCAAATTGCTAACACCAGAAATTGTGTTTTCTGCTACTATATATGGCACCCCTCAATAAAAAAATCATATGTACATTCATGTAGGTAAGTGATGAAAGTGAAAGATATGAAGACAAAGAAACAAGATTCTCTATCATCAGCGAATCCACAGCATAAAACCAGGACAATAGAGCAGCATATCCAGTGACAGTAAATTTGTTCAAAATGGCACAGTTTGTTGGCGGGTGCCTTGGGATTAGATGGTATGGCCTGTCACTGCACGTGGAGAAGATGAATTAACGAGAGTCAGCGCTGGCAATTCAACCAGATGGGTTGGTTTTGTGGTGTTAATTTGAACGTAAAAATTATAGTTATTGGTTTTCTTAAAACCTCACCCCAAACACAACAATTCATGTCTAAAATGTGAAACTAAACATTGTCGTGAGTCTTTATATATAGAGTTCATGATCAATAATGCAGCCACAATTAAACAATGTAAACCTGAAATTATAAAAATAAACAATTAGAGGATGTTTGCTTTTCCATTTGTTTAATTTGTTGCAACGCCGTGTTCTAATAAAGATCCAACATATGAACGCTGATGTAAGAAAGAAGATGTGTTGGCCAATATCTGTTTGGTGCACCACCAATTAATTATCAAACATGCCCTTAGCAGGTGAAAGATTTGTTGTTATAAAAGTATACTCTGAATGAGATGTATACGTGACAAGATTATGTTAGAAAATAAACATAGCAGAATTTTTTTGGTAAAGTTATTTTATTTCCATTCAGTATTATGAACTTATTATAAACTTGATGTTATGTAGATAATAATTTATATATATATATAGTCATTATATTTTATTTAATTTTGCGAATATGTTGATGAAACGTGTATAAATTTACTATTAATAGTTTTTTCCAAATGATAAAGTTAATTTAAATAAATACACTTAGGAATTATTCAATAAAAACTATTAAATTTCTAAATAAATTCAATAATTTTTTCTTGTGACAATATCATTTTATATTTATGTAAGGAAATGGAATTAAAATATAAATGTATACTTTATAAAAGTGTCGTGATAAAAACCTTATACGTAAAATGTGTCTATGAATAGTATGAATAACACTTTTTTTTAAAAAATAAAAGTTGAAGTTAATTACTTGCCCGGCCCAATGAAAAAGTTCTGCGTGTTTTGGCGAGTCTAAGATGCATGTTGGCTGTGAGTAAATTAGCCATAAACTTTTACATGAGAAAAACAACAAAGGAGCACGAAACCAAAAATAAAAATTGGAACATGAAAAAGCCTTCCCTTGTTTGCCTTTTGTGATAAGCTCGTGTCTTAAGGTCCCTTCAAGGGTCGATTAATTAGCTGTGTAACTTTTGGCTAATAGAAGATGATTAAGAGCGGCCCAAAGATGAAAAGCAATAGAATCATTGTTAGATAAGGCACGTGAAAGAATGAAAATCAATTTTGTGTGATATAATTGAAAAATAATTAAGTATCTGAACAAGTGTTTAGAGTTCATTTTTCAAATTTATGTATATAGAAAAATATTTGTAATTTGTTTAATAAGTTTCACTATAGGGATTAATAGTTGGAGATATAAGATTTAATGAATCATAAATGATTAAGGAAAGAAAAAAAAAAGAAAAGATGTTCGATATCATCGTTTTATAAAATTAATAATTAATATTTATAATAAAAAAGAGGTTAATCATTAATTTTTAAGCTGAAAAATAACATAGATCACCCAAAAAAGTGAAAGAAGAGAAAGCAAAAGTTATAAATGCAATGCCTCTTCATGTCCTCTTTGGGCACCTTCTTCTCTCTTTGTTTGCCCCTTGGGGGCCACGAGTTTAATTTCCTCTTCAGTCTTCACATCACACACTTCTCTCAAGGTTCATTCAATTCATTCCTCTCTCTCACACATCTTGATCTTGTGACTTGTAAGCGTGTGTGTGAAAGTACCCTCTTTTTTCAAAGCATTCTAAACTCTCTCTCTCTCATACAAAGTGAGTTAATGATGCACTTGAAAAGCAATCACTTCTCACACCGTGTTTTCCATTGTCTAACTGTGCTTAAAGCCAGCTTGTTGTTGTTTGGCCTAAAAAGTCTTTAATTAGTAATATTTATGTTGCCCTTCTTTGCAAAGATTATTGCACTGACGCACAAAAGCAGCATCTTTTCTTCATAAACAAACGCACATTCATTAGTGCTGTCTATCGTTTTGTTTGTTACTGTCCTCTCTGGCCTCTGCTTCTTTCTCACTTTCTCATCTCATCGGTTCTTCCCATTACCCATCAGATTATCACACATGCATCTCATTGCTTTTCACATGAATATCAAAACATTTCTAATCTAGAAAAATAAATAGTATTTTTGGTAAATATTTACTACAAAGTGCAAACCATATAAAACACTATGGTATATGATAACTATATAGTAGTATTTTATATTAATTAATGGCATGATTCCTCGTGCATTTTAATCCCACAGTTTTTTCTTTTCTTTTGTAGGCTCGGTACGAATTAAATACATTATAATTTGATGCTCTAAAAATATTTATATTTTGACAACCATGGATGCAATCGCTGACAATTTATGTAACTAGTGGATTTCATCATGCAACATAATCAAATGGAGAAGCGGTTTGTTTTCCGTTTAATCGGAAAGGGAAAAAGTGCACTATATTATAATCGTAAGTGTATTACTTGAGTAGCTTAGCTTTAATTTCCACCGACCGAAATTCTTTTGGGTACATACATGCAGGCAAAAGAACCTAAATGGTGTTTTTCCACAAATTATTTACCAATTTGGGGCTGTTTGAAACTTATTTACGAAAATGGTGTAGTTAGAGACGGAATATTCCGTCGATTGAATATTCCGTCGCTAATTCAGTCGCAAAAAGTGTTAGCGACGGAATTAGCGACCACCATAATATTTCCGTCAAACACGCCTAATCTGGGCGTGACTCAAATCAGTCGCTAATTCCGTCTCTAACACTTTTTGTGACTGAATTAGCGACGGAATATTCAATCGACGGAATATTCCGTCTCTAACTACACCATTTTCGTAAATAAGTTTCAAACAGCCCCAAATTGGTAAATAATTTGTGGAAAAACCCCAAATTGGTTCTTTTGCCCATGCATGCATGATCACCCACTTAACTACTACCCAAGCAAAATTAAAAAGGCAAAAGCACTACCACCAAAACAAGCTGTTTTGCTCTCCATGCATATGCTGATAATTGTCTCTATGGGCTCTTTATGGTTTCTACAAACACGTAAGTTTCTTCTAGAACTATGCTTTTCTTTTCATAGTACTACGATCTAAATTAATATTTTGCAAAAGGCAATGAGAATTTTAATACCATAATAAGGATATACATTAATTGAGTATTTTATTCGAACTCTACTCCTTCAATACTCGATCAATTTTTTTATATCAGTGAATAAATAAACTCAACATTAATTTTTTAATTTAATTAGTAAATTTGTTTATATCAGTGGAAAATAAAAAAAAAACGTAAGTTCTTTGTTGGATGTCGGGTCTTGGTGTCGAATCCATTAACTCAACAATTCTATTAATGTAACATATTTTTTTATTTTAATTTATTATTTTGTATATTTCCATAAAAAAAACAGAGAAAACACACACACACACACACCAAACACAGTTATACAAGCAAGTATACTAATTTTTTCTTATCCTATCTAGGATTGTTTATTTTAGAACAAATCAAAACGTGCACATCTTCATTGTTACATATGAATTTTTGTGTTTATAGTGAAACTGTATGAAAGAAAGAAAAAATCAAAATGCATATAGTATAATGTAACTAATCAAAAACTATAATTGGAAAAATATTTTAAAAATATTATGAAATAATTTTTAATTTCCAGTACCTGTAGACCCAACTCACTATTAATTAGGTTAGTTTGGTTTGAATTTAATAGAAAATTTACTCAAATTTAACACAATCTAACCTATTTTAATTGGGTTGATTAGCAGGCCGATTTGATGAAACCTAACCCTACACGTAATCATTAGGAACAAAGTATAATTGTTTCAGAACTTCGGTCATAGTGTTAGAAAAAATATATATAATATAAAAAAATTATACAGGTAACTGAAATTGATATTTAAGAATTAAATTAAGAATATCAATGAAAAGTTTTATGTAAAAAAACATAACATAACTTACAGGAAAAAATTCAAGATCAATATCAATAATTGAAGGTTCTTCAAAAATATAAAATTAAGCATTAAATAGCCGTAAAACTTCATGTTTGTAATGTATGGATGTAAATTATTGTACTGTGTTCATTAAAAAAGAAGAAGAAAAAACTTATTGTACCTTCACTTTACTTTTGGCATGTGAGGTCGACTTTGTTGTGTTGAACATACTTTCTTTATATTTAATGATTTCTAAATTATAAACTATTTTAGTTTTTGTTTTCCTCAAAATTTAACATTAATTGGCTATGAATTTTTCTTTTTATACATTTAATGTAATAGAAATATTTTATAGTAATTAAATTTAGATGTATAACATATACCAGTAGTATATTTTTAATATGAAAAGTAAATGTTAACACAAACACAAATAATTAAAATAATTAAAAATATTTATTTTCGAAAATATTATATAAGCGTTATATAACGGATATGGATCTAAATGTATCAAAGAGAGAGGGAGTACCTTTAAAGTTGTCCATACCTTCATTAAAGGAATTAATCTAAAAGCATAAATTGGAGATAATTATTAAAAAAAAAGTGAACATACAAATTAAGATAGTTATATATATAAAATATGAAATTGTAGCATAAAATAATAAAAATTTATTTAGACTATAAATGATTTTAATAGTGTGAACCAATCTTAGATCACCAATTATCACGTATGATAATATTATTAGTTTTTATGATAATTACTTAAAAATTATATATAATATACTTTTAAGTAATTAAGAGTAAAAAATCATGTTTACTCAAACAATAAATATCCTTGAATGTATAATAAATCATAATATATTTTTCTTCTGAAAATAAGTTATCAAACCCAATCCAAATTAAACTCATATATGCATATACGCATATACGTTTTAATTTATAAATTTATTATACCATTTATGTTTATATTTTATTTATTTTATATTTATAAAATTATTTTATAAAATATTTATTTATAAAAACATTTTAATTAAAGATAATTTTTTTAACTATTTTACTAAAGGTTCGTATGTATAATTATTAAGTTTACTTTTAATAGTACATATTTAAAGAGTTATACTACTTTTAGTTATTATTGACTTATAAAGGAGATATTGGATATTTTAAGTTATCCTTTATTATATATATATATATTTGTATCATTTATTTAATACTTTCATTCAAAAATTAAAATAAGATTAAAGTAAAAAATCAATATAATTCAAATGGTTTTAAATTGATCAGATTTAAAACTGAATGGTTTATTTATGAAAATTAAAGAGATTAAATCAAATAATTTTATTTTCCAAAACCGATCTAATTCTATTTGTAAAATATAATAGTATTTCTTATACCACGCGGTGTATTTCCTTTCTAAAGACCCGGAAATAAGCTTTGTTTTATGAGCTGCTACATGGTTCCACACAGGGTAGTAGCACAGCAAACCGAGTAAGTATATCATTATTAGACCCGAAACGCAAACCAAAGGCTGCCAAAAAATAAAGTATAGGGCATGAGTTAATGACCAACTGCTATATCTAAAAATAGGTACACTCTGTCATGTGGCTAAAGATTAAGTGGAATGTAATCTACACTAATAAATTCATTCAGTTTGTTAATTTCGTTTCTTCATTTTTTATTCTTGACCTATTTGGAAGCACAAATTAGATTTCGTTCCACAGAATATAAATAGTGTAAGAGAAGAAAAAACATAATATGATTCACTATAATATACAAAAAGTGTTTTAAAGAATAGGTTCAATATCAAGTGTTTCTCACATTATCCGACTCTACTTTGATAAAGAGTTACTCTTTTAAAGTGTCAGGTGGTTTTATCCCAAGGCCAAGTATTAAGTGCATGTTTGAAAATAACTAACCAACACAGATTCTATAATCTCTCTTCAAGGCTTACGAGTGTGTCTCAAAGGGTCGCTGATGCAGAATCAAACACGTTGTAAGTCAGAACAAATTACAATGTTGAGCGCTAGAGGAGTTTTCAAGCTAATGCAAACCACAAGTAGTTAAGAGTTGCCTATGAACTCTCGCATTCTCTATGTTCTATATAAGTTTGATTTTTTTTAATACTACTATCATTTTTTTCCTGCTTAATTCACATGGGAAAAGGGTTCTAAATCAAACATTTGATCTAATTCTGAATATGTGGATTTAAACTATATATAATTTCGTGTTAGAACTTATATAGAATGTTAGATTTGACACATTGCGAGATAAAGTGTATGCTTGCTTTCAATTATTTGACGCGACGTCAAACTAAAGGAGACAAATACTTATTAAGTAACTGAAGTGTTGGAGAGAACTCCTGTCCATATTAAATAATCCATTCCAAACATACTCAAAGAAGAGGATTTTTCCTAAGTCATTTTTAAATGTTAGAAATCTAATAAATGTTGCTATAATTGCTATAAAAATTTTCTTTTTAGTATTAGTTTCAATTTTTATTTCTTCCAAATAATTTGTGATAAGATAGTACAATTAATTTTGTAAGTTTTTTTTTTATCTTTATAAGTTTGTGCTTTGTTAATTTTAGTCTTTTCAAGAGATTTTAATCTTTTCATTTATAATCTTTGCGTTTACATAAATAAAAATTGAAAGAGACAAATTTATCAAAATTAAAAATGATCAAAATACCTCATAGAGATCAAAATTAAAAAAGCTCAAATTTACAAGGAGTAAAAAAAAATACTTTTTTTTACAAGTATCAAAATTAAAAAAAAATACAAATTAACTTATAAAAATCAAAAACATATTTGATTTTTTTATTATAAATAACAGTATATTTATAAGACCAATAAAATTTAGTATAATTAATAAATAATTGAATTTTTAAAGCATGTTAAGAGTAATTAGATTTTCAGATTGTAAACATGAAAAAAAATTGATTAAGAGAGGAAAAACTCGCTTCTAATCTAAATGTGTTTTGGGATTAATTTTATGACTTTTATCCATCAAAATACAATGTATTTTACGTTTCAAGAAAGGAAAAAAAAAAGTGTGTTCATAAGAATCGATCCAGGAAGAGTTTAAACTTTAAACGAGGTGGGTTACAAGTTCATAGTTACTACGAGGACAATGGAAAATTTGCAATGGTTGATTTAAAAGGAAACCATGAGAGAAGAGGGTAACACCGTAACACAAGTGGGGGCAACTTGTATAAGGAAGACAGCTAGCGAAGTGAAGCACGGTGGTGACTCGTGAGTCACATCAAACGTAAAGTCCAAATATGTCAACAAAAGTCGCATCACCGTCTAATCCTTACGCACCGTTGACCCCTAAACAGTGTGCCAGAAATTATGAATGAATGAAAGGAGCAAAAGTAGTAGAAATGTAAAATAAAGCACCAATCTACTCAAATCCAGGAACCAATATCTCATTCTCCACCTTCTCGGCATTTGTGATAAATTCTTCCCCCTCCACCATTACCATTCCATGGATTATTGAACTATTATGCTTGTTTGTATTGATATGTACCATTTAATATAATCTTCATTATCATTTCTCTTTCATTGATCATATATGTACTAGTACTAGTATCAAACATTTCAAATGCACTTTCTTGCAGGACATGATTGGCATAAAATACTCCTTACTTCGTGAGTCTCATTGACCTAAAATCCTGGAAGGACAAGTTGTGGTGACTGGTGGGTCAAAATTACCAGCACAACTCATTATTTGATGAAAAATAACATGTGACTCATATCATAAACATAACAAGTGTAAGTGACGGTACTTTTTTTTCAGTACATATCATAAATATATACTCCTTCTTGTCTTAATTATAAGTAAAAAAGAATATATTTCATATTTATTAAAGAAATTAATTAATTTTATTAAATTATGTTATTTATAATTAAAAATATACACTTTTTAAAATTATTATTTATTGAAACTTAATATTCAGCATTAAAAATCTTTAGCCTTAATAAATAAAAAATATTTTAAAGATAATATGTTAAATAAAATATAAGTAATTATAATTTGTTTATATGAGAAATTTTTGTTACTGAGAGACAAAAGTAACATATTTCAATAAACTATAGTACTTTGTTTTCTTTATCATTTTCAAATCAACTAACTATTGTGGTGGTTTTGACAACTCGCAATATAAATTAATTACATGTACATAATTAGATCCTTTACTGTCTAAGAAAGCCTAACAAGCATAAGCATAAATGCCTTTCTATTTCTTTATATAGTCGTTATTTCTCTTTATGCCGAAGCTAATTCTCTCCTTGAATTCTAAAATTTTAATAATCATTATTTTTATAGCTATGTAGGTATATTGGTTATTATTCCAACAAAATTGCAGAATCTGGGTTTTTGTCCTAACATTCTAAAATGAATTTTGTTGGAGATATTGCTGTCTGAGGGGCTCACAGCAACCTCACACTGTGGGCTCAGTGTTCAAACATAAATTCCTTCCTTTCTTTAATTTCCTTTACCCATGCAAGACAGCCTGCCAAAATGCCCATCATTGTTGAGCCAATGGCAGGAATATACGACCCCTTCAATACTACAATAATGTAATCGCCAATAATTTTGTCTGTATATCTATCTTCTTATTGTTGTTCATTTATGAATATCATCAAAAATGATGAATTTTATTCAGCAATATTTTTATACTTTTTATAATTAAAAGAAAAATATAGAACAAAGGGGAGAGAATTTAAAAGTAAATTACCTAATGTGATAAAAAAATATGTAAAAACCTTATAAAATATGCGTAAAATAATAAATTATTATTCTTATAAATTTATGATTAGGACTGTTTGAAACATACTCCTAATTTTATATGCAGTATTTCACTGACCATTTTCTTCTTTGAAAAAAAATATCTAAAAATGTATTTTGAAATACTGCGATGAAAAGTATCCAAATATTATTAATTTTATTATTCAAATTCAAATTTCGATGACTTTTATTAGAAAATCATAAGTTTTGTAGTTTTCCAACCCGAATTTTTAATGGTGCTTCAAAACAATATCATAACATTAACGGCTAAACCTAATATTATTGAGAAAGCATATATAATTTCATTAATTTCTTATATGTTCTTCTGATTTCGAAGATATAAGTAGGACAATGCTTTTGCCAGTTTGTGTATGTTTCGATCCGGAAACACATGCGGTCTAGATGATTTAGCATTTGCTACCATGCATTTTCTGGGATTTCGGGAAGATCATATGCATAGCTTTTTCAATTAGTTTTTAAATATTTTTGCTTAAAGATCAACATGTGCCACAGACTTTATAGGAATCCATGCTAAGGAAACTTCTTCCTCTTCTATCACTGCTTAATTATCAGATTGGCAAACAAGGCCTCATATATATATATATATATATATATATATATATATATATATATATATATATATATCTAGCTAGCTATGGTTCTTTCTTCCTCCTGCAAACTCAACTGTGTACAAAATTTTGACTGCCAGGTTCGCTATACAAAAGCCTCCCTAGTTTGACTAAGGCTACACATTGTACATTCATGTAGCTTTCCTAGCTTGCCAACTAATCAAGTTGGTACAGAAAAACCCTAAAAGGTACATGGAGTTGTCATTTTCTCTCCCCCAAAGTCATAAATTTCTTGATTAACTTTATTTTAAAATAATAAAAATATATAGTAAAATAAATCCTGACTTATTCTCACTATTTCTCTTTATTTGCATATTTTATAAATAATAAATTTAATTAATTGTCTTTAAAATTTTGAAAAATTACATAAATACTCTACTTTTTTTAACCTTTACAATAACCTATTGTGTTACACAAGGTACTCTGGTGTAATAGTTTATAAACAATTGAGATGAATTAGTGTAATATATAAATGAGCATGATCAGTGTACTTTTTCCAAAATTTAAGAAGGATTAGTGTAGGAGTAAAAAAAAGGAAATATTTGTGTAGGTTCATAAAACTTTAGGATAATTAATGTAATTTATTCTTTTGTACACTACAAGAAACAAGTTATTTGTAACGACGTTTTTGTAAAAACTTTGCCAGCGAGAAATATGTTTTTTTGCAGTTGGCTTGTTGCGAAAAGTTTTACAGCAACATTAAAACATAATAATCATTGTTTCACATATACTGCAATTACCATTTTATAATTATCATTGTAATTATCACTATTCCATCACCAACACCATCAATATCATTATTATTATTATTACTATTCCTCCACCAGCATCACCACTATGACTACCTTCATCAATGTAGTCACTTAATGTAGTCACTTCCATCCTAGTATCTCTATCATCAACATTATTTTATCGAAGAAGGAAATTAAGACAAAATAATTCACTCATTTTATTTATTTTTAATTTGTAACATCTTTTTAAAAGTTAAAAATAAAGAATAAGTCAAAATTCAAAATTAAAACTGATTTTATATTTGAAATAGAATTTTCGACCTATTGATATTTTTTTATATTAATATAAGTTTGTACAATATTAACTAAATCTGGATTTAAATGGCTCACAAAAAAATAATAATGGAAAGAGAACTAATAAAGAATGCAAGAGACAATGGGCCTCGGCGCGTGGACTCATTAGAAAATTACGGCCCGGTTTATTTCGCAAGCCTGATCTAAGCTGGGATCACTGTCTTTTCACATCATTTAGCAATAGTATCTCAATAACGAATAACTTTTAAAAAAATCTCTAGAAACATTTTTTTTTTCGTAGAGAATCTCCAGAAACAAATGAATAATCATAGTGATTTTAAAAAAATAAAACAAGTAGTGGTAATTTATTTCTTGCTTTGGCATTGATTCTGTGTTGTCTAATTTCTACACTCACATTCAATTCTCAAAATGTCATATATTTTGAGTTTAATTTCAATCTAACAGTTTTAGATTTTGAACTAATAAAAACTAATATTCTGTCAAAAAAATTAATAAAAACTACTACTCAAGATAGAATTTAAAAATTATTTATTAGAAAAATTAAAAATCAACAAATTCTTCACACACACAATTAGATAATGATTGTATAGATTCGTTTTAACGAAAATAAAGTCCATATGTAATGCTTATAAAATAAAATATTGTTTTGCTTTTGGGAATTATGGATTGAGGAGGGACCTAGGAATATTTTAAGAATTGAACTCGTCTCGATTCTTAAGAAGGCATGCGATAATAGTGTGATTCAGAATTGTTAATAGTACTTAATATAATATATTGTTAGATATAATTTTGGTATCATTATTTTTAAAATTTTATAATTTTAGTTTCATATTTTTGTAATTTTGAGTTTTCCTTTAAACTAAAAATATTGACGGTTAAGAAATTAACACAGATATTGATCATGAAATAGATTAAAAAATTATCTCACATCACTAAATTTAGATTATATGAAATTAATTTTTATTAATTAATATTTTTTAAATTTGATGGAAAAATTAAAATTATAAATTTATAAAACTGGAAGATTAAATATTTTATTTAAAATAAAGAAATTAAAATTATGAAATTTAAAAAATAAAAAGACTGAATATTTATATTTTAAAATAATAAAATCAATATTATATATATTTAAAATAGGAGGAATAAAATTATATATAATTCTATATTCTTAAATATTAGCTGATATTTCTTAGAATTACAATTTTTTATCACACTTAGAGAATTGGATTGGCTTGTTTGAAATTAGACAAACTCATTGGCTTTTTATTAGAATCACAATTTTTTTTATTTAATGACATTCTTTCTCTCTTATTTAGTCATTTTCGATATAAAAAAATCCCAACAAAAAAATTATAAAGTTTATTCAACATTAAAATGTTTTACTAAAGGTACTTTAGTTGAACAGACCAATCTCGTGCACGATTTATTATTCGTATTATTATATAAAAAAAACACTTTCAAAATCATTTTACGATTTTAGTTTACCTTCCTTTAAAATTTTCTTAACATATTCTTAAGGCATATACCAGGAAATAAAAATTTAATTAAAAATTTATAAAATATTCAATACTTTAAAAGTTTAAATATATTTAATCAACAGTTATCATTCCATCATCAGTTATTTTTAAGAGTACAAGTTAAAAATTAAATAACTATTATGTAATGAGAACACTGGCAAATGCCTCTAATGCATTGATCAAGGAATTAAAAATGCAGAACTTTTACAAATAAATGTTAATTACATATTTTCATTGTGATTTTCAATGTAAATCTACATTCATTTTTAAACCTAATTCATTATTTATTATTTTTTAATTTAGTGATTTTAAGCCACTCATAAAAAAATATTATTTTATCTACTCCTTTTTTTTGTCTACTTATTCAAAAATCTAATATTGTGTTCATTTATATTAAAATTAATTTCAATTTATTTACTATTATATTTTATTTATTTATAGAAAGTAAAATATTCAAAAACTAGATAGAAATAAAAATAGAAAAACCATATCAAATTAAAAACTACTAAATAAATAAATAAATTTTAAGAAGTATAGTAATATTTTTATTCACACTTTGCGGGTAATATCGGCATTTCATTCAAGTGCGCGTGCCTCTAATTTCAGGGTTATTTTGTGGCCCTCTAACCTAAACCTAGGGTCCAATAGAAGGTATGTGGAAAGATCGCGTTTCAAAAGTATGGTAGTAGATGCTTTTTCAGTTTACAATATGAAATCCCAATCAATCTCTCACATGTATTTCAGTGTAAATTAATCGACAAAACCTAAAAAAACGCTTTTCGCCAAGAGAATTCAAGGTCTGTTATAGTGGCGCAAATGAAAAGCTATGTTTAGTTAAGAAAGAAAAACTTAATTCACATACAAACAAATCAAGTCACTTATAATTTATTAAGAGTGTTTAAATTGTATTATAGTCCGAATTTCTTTTTGAATTAATAATAAATAAATATTTTTATTATTTTAAATATCCTATAACACTTCTCATTTTTTTCTACCTTTCTTTTTATCAAATCAAGATTTTTATCATATCTATATGAGGAGTGGTGATAAGACACTCTTTCAAACACTCCTCCATACACATTTCTTTTTATTAGTTAAAATGTATTAAAAATTATGAAATAAAAAAAAAACCAATAAATAAGATTTGGAATTCATTGAATTTTGTAATAAATTTCAATTAATAACAAATTCAGTCATTAGATGTATTTTTGCTTGTTTGACAGATGTGCAACGGCTGCAAAGGTGGAAGGAGGTGTAGTGATTGCGCAAGATTGACGGAGGTGTGATGGTGGTGCAGGTTTGATAGAGATGAGTTAGGATTGAGAAAAGGGACGCAAATTTGCATTAGAGAGGGAGGGTTAATTCTGAAAAGAAGAAAAAAAACTAAAAATCTAAACTGAAAATTTACTTTTCGACCGTACAACTTTTTACATGGTAGAATTCATCTCCAAACATACCATTAATCTCCTTTCGTATATGAGAGTAAAATAAATAAATTTAGAAGACAGATTTTAGGTAGTTTAATATAGAATAAAATGAAAAAGATTTTTATTTATTTAATATTATAGAAATTTAAAGAAAATAAAAAATGTATATAAAATAACTTAAATATATCAAATAAAAATAAATTGCGATGTTTTTCAATAAAAATGAATTAAGATTCATTATAGAAATACTTTCCTTCAGTCCATGTCATCGGTGAAGGAATCAATAATTTTATTTAATAAAAATTACATCTTTATTTTAATTTTTTTGTTGTTTTAAAGGTTTTCGTTTATTTAAAGTTATCTGGCATTTTAAAAGTATAGGTTACTTTTAGTTTGAGTTTTAAATTTTATTTTTTAATAAAATAAGAGAATAACTTAAAATAATATTTTAATTTTAATAATTGTATTTGTCTTTCTTAAATGTAAAAAATATGATAATAATAATACATGGAAAGATGTACTATTTGTTTGATAGTACTGGTTTTTTAAAATTTCAATAAGAAAAGGAAAAATCAGAGTAGAGAGAGAGAGAAGGAAGTTGGAAGGACACGTACCCTATGTTTGGTTTACAAAAGAAAATAAAAGGAAAGAAAAGTGAAAGAAAAGAAAAAGATAAAAAAGAAAATAAGAGGATTATTTAATTGTTTGTTATAAGAGAAAGTGAAAAAAAAGAAAAAATGAGTTTTCTTTTTTTTATTTGATTGTATAGAAAATGAGAAGAAAAAAAATATAAATGTATAAAATGCCATTAATACTTTTAAACAAAATTATTTATCAACTAAATTTAGGGATATTTTAGTCATTTTTTAACTCATTAAACTTTTCCCCCACTGTTTCTTTCCAATTTGGGCGAAAAACATTTTTGATTTTGGCTGATTGTTTTCTTCTGCTTTCTCTCAAAACAAATGAGGGAAAAAAAAAAAATTTAAATCCTTTTTTTCTTATGTTTTCTTTTCTTTTATTTTTCTGTTGAATCAAGCACAGCCGTAAAGGAATATCGATACTTGGGGTGCCTTTACGGAGGGCGAGAAGGCAGACAGGAAAAAAGAAAGTAAACGGAGGGAGAAAGGGGTGACATTGCAGAGCCACAACTAGGGTATTTTTAATAAATTTTAATAATTTAAAAAAATATGTTGTTAAAATTTATGTTGGTAATCTCTTACTTATGTTTGAAAGTTAGGAGAGGAATGAAATAAAAGAGAGAAAAATGAAAGAAGTTTTTTTTTCTTTGTTTGGAGCTAAAAATATATTAAAAGAAAGAAATTGAGATTTAATAAAATATTTTTATAATTTTGTCCTTAAATTGTGATTTAGTGTTTTATATTTTAGTGTTTTATCAATACTAGCTGAGATAGGATAATAATTTTATTAATATTGGTTGGGATAAGATAATAATTTTATTATTTTTCCTTCTAAAAATCTCTAAATTAGAGAAACAACAATTTTTAGATTTTAAAAGATTTCATAGAAATTTTAAAAATTCTCAAATTTTTTTTCTTAAAAATTAAAACTATTAAGTAAAAAAATACTACCACTTAAACCTTTCATTTTCCTTTTTTTTCTCTAAAATTTCTCTTCCAAAACCTTCAAATTTCTATAAAATAAGTTAAAATAATATTTATTTGGAGAGAAAGTAAGATAATAGTAGTAATAGATGCATGATGGAGAGTGGAGAGTGGTTTGAAATATTTGTTTTAGGGTGAAGAGTAATGAGTTAGTTATGGTGGAAGGCAGCTAAGGTAGAGAAGTATTGTACTGGTGTAGTTTAGTAGACACAAAAGGATATCATATCGCACATCACGATGTGCCTCGAGCCCTGCAAAACATCAAAATCAATCTAATCTCTTCTCCTCACGCGCTTTCTTTTTTCTATTATTTTATCAAGTGGGTCCCACTACTCACGCCATAGGGACACCCGGGCGGCGCCTCTCTCTTACATTTCCACTTGCTGCCCCCCCGCTAGCTACATCCATCAATTATTTTGTCATTATTATATACAATGAGAGAAACTTAAACATCTCAACACGTGTTTCTTTCTTCTTTATTTCTCCACTTCTCTCATCCATCGTCTATGCAATCCAATTAAATTACTAACATATATTTTTGTTTTTGTCACATACTCCTCCCTCCCAGATCTGGGAATATTGCTTCGCTTTTGGGATTGAAGTCCCTTCTTCACCATTTCTTCATCTACCTCATTACGTTACATTCTCCTTAAAATTCTCACCTCTCTCCCTTCTTAAATTCCAATAATAAATACACTATCATATTCTACCTGTATTGTCCTCCTCTGTCACTGCCTCTATAGTCTACATATTTTATTCTTTCTATTTTTTTAAAAATTTCGGTTTTTTACTATTTTATAAATTAGAGTGAGTGACTTTTACCAAGTGCATGATAACTTTTACGACTTTTTTATAAGATATTTTATATTAAACTTTGTATTATAAATTATCTAATATTTAAACCTTTTAGCAAATTTTTTTTTCATATATTAAACCATTATTGTTGAATATACTATATGATTTGTTAAATACAATTTTAATACACATGTTATAATAAACTAAATTAAACTCATTCCTATTATACCATTCTAAATTTAACATATGTATAACTTTTTATAGTTTAAAATGTTTACTTTACGAACTTATAGATAAAATGATTTGTACATAAATTTAAATAATATAATGGATAAACATAAACAAATACAAATGAGAATAAAAACAAAAAAGACATCCAATTGTTTTAGTGAGTCAAAAGTTAAGAATATTTTTACTTTTACATTATCAAATAGTCAAATACAGGATTTGAAAGATAGATACCTATATGTCATCAAGATTGTCCCTAACTTTTACTAGTCATCATTCAAAATATAAAATCAATGAAAAGTATCTCTGAAATTTAAAGAATAAGGTGGTATGGTAGACATCATCCTGATTTTAGGAACCAATATTTTATTTCCTATATTAGTTACTGTCAAAAGTCAAAACAATCTCTTTCCAATATTTTGTCTGGTGAGGAACATAGCCTCATACATGTTACTAATGTTAGTCGAGTCTCAATACCTTGCAACTTCTCCAAATGTTAGATGCATTAATAGCAACCCGACAATGTCTTGTCTTGATCATTTCCTAATGACAAACAATATTTGTCTAAAATCACCGCCTAATACAATTACAATTACCTTACCTCCAAAAGGTTTATCAATATTATCCTTATTTTGAGATGCCATTATATCTCACATTGTCCTGTCAAAAGCCTCAAAGCAAAACCTATTCATCATGGGTGTCTCATCCCATATGATTAGTTTTGCATGAAGAAGTTTTGATCTAGTAAAGTTGATTCTTCATTGATGACCAATGGAATGGAGAATGTACAATGAGCGGTTCGACCTCGAGGTAAGAGCAGAGAGGCAATGACACTTGAAGCCACATTTAAGACAATTAATCCTTGTAAACGAAATCCTGCAGATAAAGTTTTCCAAAGAAATGTTTTTCTAGTGCCACCATAACCATATAAGGAAAAAAAATCCACCGGATCCAGACATGATTGCCTCTATAATGTCATTGTATACATTTTTTGTTGTTGTATTGTCAACGACTTCATTGATTCCTGGTGGATCCTTTCCATCTTATCTTGATCGTAGTTAAGTTCATCAACAATCAACTTATTCTGGAAGTCAAACACATCATGCCACTGGCAATGGCATGGAATAATAGTTTGAAAGAGGTCTTCCATTTGATTGAAGTAACTTATCCACTTCAATATGACACAGATTTCTCAAAACATTATCTTCGATTTGTAGACCTGTAAAAATGACAATGTTAAATATATATGTAAGAAGAAAAAACATGAATAGGAGATATTAAATAAATTTAGCAGGAATATTTAAGTCCCTTTTTCTATTTTTTTTTTTATAGTTTCTATACTCAAATTCTTTTTATATTTTTAATAAAAAAGTTGTCAAATAACATTTTGCGACTTGTATCAAAAGAGGCTCATTGTATTCATAGCTAACAAAGTGCAACCCCTTTGAATGGTCATTTTCTAATAGACCTATTGCATGAGATACTTGCTGGAAAGTTTTGTATGTTACTCCATTAATTGTCTCTAGACAATCATAGCCAGTGCAACCCCTTTGAACCGTTAGCAAAATTCTCATATAATGTAGTTCACCAACCCCAGGAGGAATGTAATTAAGCCCACAAATGCTCTGACCCTTCTTCTGTGGCTGCCACCTTTTTTCTTAGATGCAATATACAAACATGGATGGCAACTATAAATATGTTAAACACCTGCCGTCAGTAAAATGTTTATTTGCTTCCTCATTCCTTTTGACAACCGTTTGAATTTCTTCCTTCTCATTGAAATAAACTTTCTATTGATTAGGAAGGTGAAACATCAATCTTTGAACAGGTGGCCATCTATGATGTATATCAAATGCTAAATTCTTCAAACTGCTTTGCACGATGATAGGTACCTACGGCTACAATCATAATACCTTTTTATTTCATCAACACAATGATTTGTGTCATTATCTATTACATCGTTGCATATCTATAAGATAGCTCGATCAGGACCTTTGTGAATGTATTTAAACAAATACTTTACAGAATTAGACTTGTTGCAATACTCGACGTTGACATGCCCTCCATATCGTATAAGAAGATAAGGATTGTAGGGAATAACACTACGATTATCTAACTTTACCCCCATTTTCTTAACCCATAAACCAGAATCATGACGTTTATACTTGGGATAACGTTGGTCAATTATATATACTTATATATATGCGCTTGTATTTGTTATTTTAAATTCTTTTTAAAAAACATTATTATTTTATCAATTATATATACTTATATTTACTTTATTTTTTTTAGTCATTTTATATACTTATTATGAAATTAAAAGGATAGAGAAATGAAGAATGATAAATTTAAAAAAAAAACAATTTAGTATTCATTAGATAATGAAAACCTTAATAGTATTAAATACAAAAAAAAATGATAAAAGTCTTAATATAAAATGACATATTATCTTTTTATCTATTGTAATTGGCTGAAGTTGTTATATGTTACAACAATTAATCATATAGGGGGAAAAATTAACCAATTTTATTCACTAGATAATGGAGACATTAATAGTATTAAAACAAAAAAGTAGATTGTTGTCTCTCCTATTTTAACGGTGAGAATTGAGAAGACAAACTATAGTGGATTGAACACTGATTCATGATCCATGGATTAAAATGCAAGGCCCACACTTGAATGTAAAAATCCAATGGACTATTACTCTACTCGTGGCTGGCTAAGACCGCGTGGACGTAAGTTGTAGCACTTACAAAAATACTAATTTTCAATTTACCAGAGAAACTATCACAATAATAGTATTTTATGATGAAGA
Source organism: Glycine tomentella (assembly GCA_007407185.1). Lineage (NCBI taxonomy): Eukaryota > Viridiplantae > Streptophyta > Magnoliopsida > Fabales > Fabaceae > Glycine > Glycine tomentella. The sequence goes on along the minus strand of PYAF01006068.1, from coordinate 3,521,348 downwards.
TGAAGATACTTGACTGTGAAGCTAGTTTTCATATTCATAGGTGTAGGTTATAGGTCCGTTAAAGGGCAAAGGCGATTACTCATCAAATACAAACGACTACCAATTAGTCTTGGATCAATAATTAGGATTAGTTCACTTTCTAATAGCCATTATGTCACATAAAACAAGATGATGTTGTAAGGGTGTACTTTGACACTTCTAATGGGTACTAATTGGGTCCAACTACCTAAAAAATCTTAGCTCTGGATCAAGTTGCCTCAAAAACCTTAAGTGGGTCAATGTATTTTGATCAGATAGAAACACCTAACTGATTGCAATATTGATGATCGTGGAAACAATATATTTCTTAATTAGCAGTGCCAATTACTTGCCATGGGAGACATGTATGCACCAAAGTAATAACTTGTGATTTTGCAAAATCTTACCCCTGAAGATTAGGTTTCTTTGGCTCCATTCTAACACAGGTCCATGACAAATTAATTCACCATATATTGATTAATTAACTCAAGAATTGAATACTCAGATAAAGTCATTTCCAATGCCCTTGTTTATAAGTAAGGATCGCTTCAAGTAAAGTAATGTTACGTACCAAAATTTGTTATTGGAGCAAATGTAATATATTTGATAAAATTAAATGAAGAAAACTTATAAGTTAATTGTTTTAATTAAAAATATTTGATAAAACTAAATGATAATTGTTAAATGACGTAAAAAGATATATTTAATATTTTTTATAATTGAATTTGTTTCTAATAGCTTATATTCTTAAAAAATAGAATAATAATTTTATAATTTTTTATTTTAAGAAAATGGTAAAGATTTGATGATTTTACTCATTGTTTAAACTCAATTTTTTTTCAAAAAAAAATTAAATGAAATAAGCTTTATTAGAATTATACTGTTTAAAATCATTTTTTTTACATTTAAATACTTTATTAATGATACTATTTTAAAACAAAAATAAAAAGTGTTTTTTTTTTCATAATTTTCTTAAACATTTATTTATTTTTATTTATACAATAATAAGTTGAATATGTACGTCTCTCAC
>PYAF01006068.1:3468677-3510040 GCA_007407185.1 Glycine tomentella | reverse complement strand
GAAACCGTATTTGAATCAGTATATTTTAAGACGGTTGTATTATAACCGTCGTCGTCTCAAGAAATAACTACGGGTCAGCTTATAACCGTCGTTGGCAAGTACAAGATATTACAAAAATGCCACCGCTTACTCAATGACGACGGTTATTTAACAACCGATGTTGAATGTGTGTCGTTAAAGACCATTTATGTAGTAGTGCTTCCTATTCAGAAGTTAAGTTTCCTCAAGGGTTCAATTCTTTGCAAAACTGATGATGTCTTTTACACCAAGTTCCTCTTCAAAGTTCCTCGTCTCAAGACACCTTGGTGTAGCTCTCTATCTATGTTTTCATCAATATTTATGTTTAGAAACTGTAACTGACTGTCTAATAGAATTCTAAAATGATTCATGAACTCTTCTCGTCTATTTAATTTGACACTTGGTGAGAAACAGAAAAGAAAGAGGAAAGTATATGTATAATAAGTAATATTATGTGATAAAAAAAGAGAGAAATAAACAGAAACAATGAGTACTGTTAATCAGCTGTTTCATGTCAAAGTGTCCGCATCTATATATGCTATCCTTCAATAGAATTTGTAATTAATTTTTTGTCTCTATCTCACTCCTTATTAATGATCAGCAAATTTTTTTCTGTAGTTATTTACACACGGAAGCCAAATATATGAATCACAAAACTTAGAGAAAATGACCTTATAATTGAGAGGGAGAGATCAAGAGAAATGAAGAAATAGATGAGTGCGTAAAGAAAGGTCTGTGATCTTTATTATTTCTAGCTGTGTAAATATCACGAGTCTAAATTTTTTAAACCACTCTGCAGCAAAATTTCTTCCACTTGCAACTGATATAAATACAAATGAATATATAGTTAGTAGTCACAAAATCAGTAAGATATATATAATTAAACATGACTCAGAATTGGGGAACAATTGCAAGTTTATAAATGCAAGCTTCACTTTGTACATCAACTAAGAAATGCATTAAACAACTCAGAAAAAGTTGAAACAATTAATTTCCATAATATTATTCACAAAATTATAAACAACCAGGAAAAATAAAACGAGTGGCTAATTAATCCTGAAAGGCCAGAAAGAAATATAATTAATGTATATATCAGTGTACAAATTGATGTTATGTGTGTGTGGAGTACTTCTAATTAATCAAGAAAATTGAACTACATAGTAAACATTTCCACGGGCTTTTCTTTTTCTTTCCACTCTAATCCTATGAATCTGCATGGCGAAAACCTAATCTTGTATTCCGAAATGGTTTCAAGCTTAGGAGACCACACCTGATCCTTAGACTTCACAAGCTGTTCATAGTGCTTTTGCAACTCAGGAGTACTACACAGAAAACTAGAGGGACTACCAGGGGTTGTTCCAACACCATTATTATTATTCTCTTTGTTGTGATCTCCCCCACTTATGAGCCTAGTGATGAACTCAGGCATGACCTTAATAGCAACCCTTCCATCAGAACCCTTCAAGTACTGAAAAGGGCATGCACCAAACTTGATAGGGGACTTGTTAGGGCAAGATCCAAGGGCAGAAATGGAAGCCACAGTGAGGTTGTTGCATGCAAAGAGATCAATGGGGAGAACAAAGTAGGTTTGGCCAGGCATGAGTTTATCATCTATGGAGAGAACAGGAATTGGTTGTCCAATGAAGAAAGAGTCTGCATGGCACACCATCATTTCAGGGAACTCAAACATGATCTCACCAGCTATGTGTTTCCCTTTAAGGGATCTTGATGTTCCTTCCCAAAATATGAGCTTCACGGATTTTGATGATGATGATGAATTGGTGTTGAGTTGAAAGCATGGAGTCTTCAATGCGTTTCCCATTTGAATAAGAGAGAATAATAGAGAGAGAGAAGTGGTGCTAGCTAGCTGCTTAGACAAGAATATGATGAAGAGATTAGGAAGCTTATGATGTTTAATATAAATAAGGATATATTATAATGTTGACTTTGGATAAAATAGTGTGGTCCTAATTTTATTTCATTATGTTTTTGGAACAATTAATTAAAAAGTTTGATGGGGTTGGTGGTCTGGTCAGCCATGACGGCTTTGAAAATTTCACTTTCTATATCGTGATGTGTGTGGGATCTTTTAGGACACACTCTTGTGCCAGGCTCTATAGCACAACTCATATACACGAACTTCACAAGCTTAACCCTTGACCTTGTGTGCCTTTTACTATTTATATTCAAACCTAGTTGGTTACCCTTTTTCTCCTCCCATTAATATAATGCACAGCACTATAAGAGGAGTATTTAGGGTTTTACTCTTTTAGGGTTGAAGATTAATTCATGAATGTAGATATTTTTGTTCTAATAAAGACCTAAAAGAAATAAATAAAAAAAGATGTTAAAATTCTTACTTTGTTATTAACTGCGTATGAATAGTCGGCACTTTATACGGTCCAGCGTGGGGGGCGAAAGTACAATTATACAATTAAAGACTAATAAATTTCATATCTTAAAGGTTAAAAGGCGTTGGAAATTAAAAAATTTCCCTCTGGCAGAAGACGTGTACGTCGTTTTTGTTTTTAAAAAAATATCCTGTAGAGTTAGTAAATTTTGATCAACCATATATAATTTTGATCTTGGATTAAAATTATAACACAAATTACCGAATTCTCTGTTTTAAGTCTTAAAAGTTTTACCGACAAACACAAAAGATTTTACATATGCTTGTATATTATAAAGAGAAAACAATTCATATACTAATATTATGAATAGTTTTTATAATTTCATTTAATCGATCAAAAACAGTGGTATAGTAATTTTATTAACTTTTATAACAATTACTTAAGTCATATTTATTATCTTTTCATGGTTGAGACGACTGTAAAAACTTCTACAGTATCGACGCATAAAACTTAAATAATGTTAAAATTAGAATTTTTACTTTATTTATCCTAAATTATAATTATAATTATATAAAAATATTCATTTTATAAAATGAACAGAATGATTAAAATACTACTTCAAAGAAAAGAAGTTTAATTATAAAAAAAAAAAATCAAACATTGCTAAATTCTCTGGTTTATCTTCACTACTTGAAACTCAAGTAACGTTTACTTTGGGTGCTCAACTCAAGTAACATATAACATATACTCATTTTGATATAGAAATTTAATCATTATCCAAAGACTAAGTTAGATCCAGTCATCTAATTTTTTTGGATAAAATTAACCACCGTATTACTCTGTCATTTGTGCCAACGTCATCGAAAATATGACCGAACCAATCATCCGCGAAGGCATCTCTAAGTTTGAATTCGTTGACTTTATCTAATCCGCGATTTGAGCTTTAAAATTTTGTTGATTTTAAATCTAATAAACCCAACTAATTCATTTAATATTCATAATTAAAGGAGTGACTAATATATATTTCAAAATCAGTAGGTGTTCGTTTGGTTCTTTCCAACTAAAATTAATTGGTTCGCAAGACGAAGTCTGTGCAAGTCACTCAAAGTCTCAAGTTTCCTTCGTCATAGGCTGATATTAATCGAACCCAAGTTGTCGGTTTAAGATCAAACTTGTGACTTTCACGTGTCAATTTGCTGCTTTTTTATATTATGTAAATGTATAGTCAAATTGAAGGTTATTATTATATAATCCGTTTACCATTTTTATGCCTTAAATAGATATAATAGAAGCCTATTATTAACGTGATTAATTTAAAAATTTGTGAAGGCAAAGAATATTTCCGTTGTTTATAGATATTCTTACGAATTAAAAAGAAGTTTATCTCAAAGACTTAAAGAAGTTCAATTTACTAATTTTCTATTTTCTTTGATAAATTGTTTTAGCCTTTATTAAATAACGTCGACCCTTTTCGTAAGTCACCTTTCGGATAATAAGTGAACTCATCAAAAATAAATTTATAGCTATTAATAAATGACTTATTAACTTCTGAAAGAAAAAGAAAGAATGTAATATGAATGCGACTATAATTTTTAAATAATTGTGTAATTTGAACTAATAAACAACTAAAATGGGAAACAATAACGAGAATTGTTCAAAATTCGCATGTGATACACATCTGTGTAACCTATCCTCAAGGAGCTAAAGAGCTGACTCTTACATTGTCAATAGAACACCTGAAAAGCAATCGTTATATACGTACATAAATATATAGTTTAAAGAAGAAAAGTTCTTATACGTTCATATATATTTCATGTTCTTTCTTCATCGACTAAGTTGTCACAAGGGGGGAGGAAGAAGCTATAAATTCCACATTTAAGAAGATATAAAGATAAAATGAATGCTACTAGTATCAAGTTGATAAAGAAACTAAAATGAATTTCATTATTTATGCTCATGAGAAGAAAAAAAAAAATTAATCATAGAAAATAAACAGGCCAATCGAAGCTAAGTTGATTATATGTTTTTAAATGGATCGATACTCTTAATTTCTTCTTTCCCTCTCCTACCTGATCTTCCCTAGGTAAATTGACGGAAAATGATAAAATAAAAAATATGATATATACACATTTTCTGCGACTGCTATAATTAATTATCATAAAAAAACTATAGTACGTAATTGTGGAAAATGTTTCTAAAATATAACAGGGAAATATATATACAAATTTCTAATTGTGTACGTACTCCTGTATAAGACTTCAAATTTTGTAGAATACTTGGAAAGCTCCAATACTAGACTTGTCTTTGTTTTAGATTAGGGCATGTGACTACAAATTAAGTACAAACAATGCGGCAGTTGGAAACTTTATTATTTTATTAAGACAGATGACGAGTGAAGACTAGTAGACTAGTAGTGGTGGCCTTTTGCACTATAAAGAAATAAAGAAATGAGAATTTTCATTTTTCTAATCTGATTTTGACACATGATAAATTTATCCTATTGGGCATTAATCATTGTTCTTATATATAATTGAATATTCCAGGAAAGTCCAAAACCGTTTTTTAAAACAAATTGTATCTTTTGTTGACTCCCTACCAAGTTAATTTATAGTTTTTATTTTCTCTCTCTTTTTCTTTTTGTTTGGGAAGTTGTAATTTAATTTGATGAATAAGAGTGGGAAAATATATAGTGCTCCAACTCGGGAATTTTCAATTTTAATATTATAAGACTGCATGATAAATGCGGTTAATTACTCGCTAAATATAGCATTTTGTAATCTTTAATTTATTCTTGTCATCATCAATTATATGGAAAGTTAAATATTAACTATCTGTTAAATACTTAAAAAGGTGCGACATAAAATATTAATTTTTACACCAATACCTTATTTACAATATTAAAATTTTCGAATTTACTTTAAAACAAATAAATTTAAGACACCATACTGGCCTTAATAAAATTGTTCATAAATTGATATACGTATGTTTGGCTAAAAGCTTTAATTTAATTTTTACAAATTTTACTACTATAAATTGAATTTGTACTATTTTTTTGTTTATTAGAAATATTTTTCTGTCGAGATTATTTTTTTATGAAGAGAAGTATGAAATCATTAAGGTAATAGTTTATTTCTTTCAATAAAATCCTTTTATACAAACAACCTATACGGATACACTTTAAAACATTGTCATTCGTAATAAAATTAAACTCTCGAGAATGATCAATAATAAATTCTATAAAAAGCAGAATCCTATATAAATTCATTTTGAGACCAATAAAAGATGTTTAGGAGGATATTTACTTTTCTTTCCTTTTTGTGAAAAAATTGATTTGAGACTTGATGTCTCTTTCTTTTTTTTCCTTGTGTTTTAATATTATCAAACAAATACTAATTAGCATGCCAATTATTACAAGAAGAGTACAAGTAACTCATTTTTTAGCGGTCAAAATTGAAAAGTATAACATTACGAATGAGATACATTAAATAAGTAGGAGTGCATCAACAAAAAATAAGTAAGACCTTCATAATTTTGTAATTTCTAACAAATTTAAATCAATATTAGCTAGAGAGTGTTAGCATTTCTCTTATTACAAATATGCATTCACTAATTATAAATAAGAGATAATTAAGTTTTAAGTCCATCAAATCTTTTATTCAATTTTTAATCCTTCATTAATTTTTTGTTAGTAATTTTAGTCTTTTTAATTTTTTTTGTCTATTTTTAGTTTCTTGTTTATTTTTATTGCTCAAAATTAATGATTTTTTTTGTTAAATTTTAGTTCTTTATTTATTTTATATTTGAGACTAATTTTGAACAATAAAAATAAATAATGAATTAAAAATGGATAAATTTTTTTAGAGGAACTAAAAATGATGACGAAATATTAATGAATGACAAAAAGTTGTCAAAAATATTTTGAGGAACAAAAAATTATAATATGAAAATTTTGAGGGACTAAAAATTTAATTAATCATATAAATAATTATATATTAAACTATGTATATAACTAGACACGACCCCCTGCTTACATGTAGGCTATATGAGTTTAAGTTTTTTTTTTTTCAAAAAAAAAACTAAGTATATAACTTTGAAATAATTATATACTGTTATAACCTCAAGTGTGTTACTATTGTTTTAGGTTGTTTAAATTTATTTATTGAAATAAATGTGTGGTTATTTTAATAAAACAAGTAATTTTTTTTATTTTTTTAAGTATGATTGTTTAAATTATTTCTGCTTAAAAATATAGTTTTTTTATACTTATTTTAAGAATTAAACTTATCTGTTTCTTATTTATTTATAAAAAGCACTTATATTAAAAATTATTTATTTTAAAGTTGTTTCTTTTAAGTTTAAACAAATTCATCTTTTATGAGAATCACTACATCTTAGATATTGTCTATTTTGATATTTATTAACCCGTAACAGTGTTGTTCTTAAAAAATATATCAATAAATTAAAAAAAAGTATTTAAAAACTATTTTTGATCTTGACTTCTAAGTTCAAAATTGACTTACATTATTAGGATTATTTTAAAGTATTATTAGATTTAATACTTGATAGTCGATCTGTTATGATTCTGTCCAGCTAAGTGAATTAATTAAGAGATGATTTTTTATAAATTATCTATAAACCTAAGTAAAATAAGACTTTTTAGTATACTAAAACATATTATAATTTTTTGATTAGAATACGTCAAGATGAATTTTGATAATTAATTTTTGGGTAAAGTGACAACATGTTTATGATATTGTTCTTGCATTCTTTAGTATCAACAAGGTACTTCTTATGCTGTCAGTTTTTTGTTGTCAAATGTAGCAGCAGTTGCCACTTTTCAACATTCTTAGTTAACAACTCTTTACTAAATGCCACCGTCAAAACACATAGTATATATGTACATAATTCAAAATTAAACAAGTTCTTATCCAGGCCACAATAATTGTTGGTACGTATATTTATTTATTTTAATTACTAAGAATGGTAAAACTTGCCATCGCATACTGTTTTGCAAAACTTCTTATTATATGATGCACTTGAATAGATAATTGTTCAGTCAAAGAAAGGGAAATTAACGAACAAATTCAAGATAATATAATTTATAAGCATACTTAATATGACCACATACTTATCCGTTTCCACAGTATATATCTATGTATATTGGTTCTCCTCCATCATCAGCAATTAATGACAATGAAACTATATTGAAATTCTACCCTTTGTTCATTGAAAAGTTGAAAAACTCTTAATTTTCAGCTTATGAACATCATTACCATCGTTGTCAATTTCATAATTAGTCTCAACCTCTCAGCCGTTATAAACATCATGCAGCCGCAGTTTCTCTTTCTCCTAATCACATATTTATGAAGAAAGAAAAAAAATGCCTTGTGGGTTGATACTATATATAATTAAACTTTTCACTTGCTTGGGAAAATTTGATTTTGTCTGATTGAGCAATTTGCAGGAGCATTCTTAATTAGGTCCCCATTCAATGTTTCCCATGTCTAATACAAGTCAATTAGAAACAATTTAGCATGTCATCTTTAGACAAAGTAATGATGATGTCGTTAGATTAATAGACTAAAATCCCTGTGGCCAAATTGTGGGTCGTTCTTGGTACCTTCTTGATGGGCATAATGGGGGATGATTGTGTTAATCACATATAAACCATTTTACCATGGAGTTCAATGGGGTGGTTTGTGTTTAAGCATTCAATTTAATATATTTTTCGGTTTGGTTAGCATTATGCTTTGAGTTATCATAATAATATTGTTATTTTGTGAGTTAATTCGTTAGCTTAAAATTGTTTGATGTCAAATGAACTTATAACTATTTTGATAATTAATGGTAAATGTTTTTGTACTTTAAATTAATATTTTTTTTATGCATAAGAATTAAAGACGGATAGAGAGAGTTTATAATAACTCATATAATTTGTTTAAATAATTGAATTAGACCCATTGTATAGTATAATATGTGAATATAACTAATTGTTGATATATATATATATATATATATATATATATATATACTTGGTTTTAGAATATATATTGTTCAACATCATTTAGTTTATAATATAATTATACTTGTAATATTTAATTTATATATGTGATCAAACTATGGAATCGATCAACATATTCTTAATCATTATTATGTATCACCAGAGAATAGAGATGACCAAATAGGGTTAGGATCTACAAAAATGATCTTGTCGAAATATTATATCAGCTTCAGCCTCTTAAATGTGAACCCCTACAACTTATCAAAATTATAATCCTTATTGGCTGTAGTTGTTACGACACATATGTTAGTTCTTTTTTCAAGAATTACATTGAATTTATAAATTATAAACAATATATATATACTCTTTATTTTAAATTTTAAACGAGAAAAACATTTTCAGGTATTTTCATTTTTCAGACACGTATATATATGTCTTTTAAGCAATGCAAAAGTACACTGACATTTAAATATTTACAGACGTATAGCAATGCTTATATCATCCAAGAGTAAGCAAATTAAGCTGAAAGGATCATATATACCACCCCATGTGTTCTGGTCATAATCCATTTGTCGTTGCTTGTTTATTTTTCGGCCGATATGCATTATTGTGGTTGCTTCTAATTTGAAGGCTTTTGAATACTTCAATTATCATGATATCATCCCACTCAACAAACTACATGTCCATATACATTCCGAATCATGATTCGTACGTGCATTAATCTCACCATTCAAACGGGCATAATGATGAAAATCCGACATTGATCATTCCTCTGTTAATATATATGATTATTAATAGTTAATAATAGAAATTGTCTGCGCTAGTTTGTTGTCTGAAATGGAATATGATTTTTTATTTTGTTTAAACTTGAAGGGAAAGGTGAATTGATCCATTCTTTAAAAGGAAGATTTAGTCATTACATTGCATCATTCCTGCCCTTCAAATTATAATCTGGTCTGCTCAAATGGAAGGCAGACAAAGAAAGCATAGCCAAAACATAGCATCATTTATTCACTTTTATTTCATATTCTTAAATCTTTTAAATGGGTTGAACCAATTCTGCTCGCCCAACTAAGATGAAAAACTAATTATCTGACTCTATCCAAATTTCTCACGGACTATATTTTTGGTCTAACTGAGCAAGTAGGCTCATTGAGCTGGGCCAAATTAATATTTTTTAATCTAAATTTGTATGAATTTTAAAAGAAAAAAATAATCAAGCCGAATAAATCCTAATAGTTTTCGAAATTTAATTTGGTCAGGGCTAAAACTTCATCATGCCCTCTACAAGTTTTCTACCAACACTCACTTTCATTAAAGGAAGGATATTTCTGAATGTAATTTTTCATTCTAGTTTACCTTTTTCCGTAATGAAATGGGGTATTGGTGAAAAAAATTTAGGGTGTAAAATGAAACTCATCCTAATCAGTGTGGTTCATTGAACCGAATTGATCCAATTATTTTTAGACCTCTACGGGTCCGCTAGTTCGTCAAGCAAGACTTGTTAAGGGTCATGATCTTAAATTTAAAGATTATAAAAAAAAAATCATTTTTCTTGCATGAATAAGAAAAACATAACTACAACCAAAATTTTGATGGTTAACCTTAAATTTATAGACTAGTTATTTTCTTTTTATGATTATTATATATGAGTTATTGCATCTTACAAAATAATATAGAACTGCAATTGAATCATCATCATTATGATTGATTGTCATAAATAGAGTAATGAGTGTGTGTCTGCTTACAATAGTATATTTAAATAGTTTCACGATGCAATACATTATGAATTAGATTTTAAATTGCATAATTTTTTTTGTAGACAAAATTTGCCATATGATACCTTTTAGCATAACAGTTACATTGATGAAAATTTAACATTTGGAAAAAGTTATGATAGATATAATTTTGCCTACTTTGAAACTTAATGTAAATATACATAATCATCAAGATAATGTTATATAATTCAATAAAATGGATAAAACTTATTTTATAACATATTAAAGACGTTATTTTACAGTGTTACACACACTACTATATTTAATAACTCTTTGCATGATCAATGGCTGAACAATCTCTACATTTTGTATCAGAACAGCCAGATCTTTGATCCTTCATATATGTAGAGAGAGAGAGAAACGCACACATATAGCATGTAGACAATTCTTAATAAGGGTAGTACGGACTGAAAAGAAGCAGAGACATAAATGATTAAAACAATGACAACTGAAATTTTAACAACTTCCATAGTTTATCACATAGTACGTGCATTTTATCGTAATCTCAACCATTGGTTACAATTGCACTTTTATCCTCTAAAGTGCACAGTTTTGTTTCAGAGGAATTAAATCCAACTATCCAAGACAGCCCGTGGTAGCTCATCAGAACTAAGTAGCATGCCGTTTTTATGCCAGTGTCAAGAATCTCAGACAACATACCATCTACTGCTGGCATGTGTACATCATGCAAATGTGTTAAGGAAAGTGCTAGCTGATTTGCTTATGTAATGATGTTGCTGATGTTCCTCATACCAAGTGTGGACTTCAAACAGTATCACAATCTCCCGAAACATCAAATGTGTGAAGAGTATGTATATTTAATATGACGGGAAACCATACCACAAAAGCTAGCCGTGGTAGTTGGAGAGAGTCCAAAGCCCCATAAACCTTACATTAGAATCCCATAGGATTCAAGTTCCATACCTTGAAATTGGACCCTAACATTCCACCACACTCCACAGGCCACAGCCCCTGCCCCCATGTGGGTAGGCTATGCACTAGCTCCGGTCAAACACTGTGATAACATCATAGCAACCAGCACCACTGGTTTTGCAGCTGGAAACATAATGTAAGGCTCTGATACAATTGATGAGAACCTTAGAAGAACCACAACACAAAAACTAGTTGCAGTTATAAATCCCACACTAAAATGTCATACTTCCAATATGGGACTCAAATCTCATACCTTGCAATTGGATCCTAACTATGGTCTTCAAGTCACAATGCAGATGCAATTAATGTGCCAAACGATTACATCCCTCTTAACCAGTGGATATACCAACACTTTAACAATACGGAAAGAGTTCAAAATTGGAAAAGCAATTTCATGTGGCTCTTCTTCAAAAATCACAAAAAAAAAAATCTACAATTTGTTGCCTCAATTTCTAACTGTCAAAAAGTATACCCCAAAGATGGATATGATTATATCAGTCTAACCAACCACAGTCAATTCCACATCATTTCTGTGTATCTGTTAAATAAACTTTAATTGGAATGTGATTGTTGTATTAAAACTAACTTGAACCAGACCTTAGGTGGTAACCATTGACCACTGTCATGCTACTTGAGAGCAAGAAAAAAATAATGCTTCAACTCCTATGCTACGCTTCATAATTGCAATGACTTCCAGGCTTCCCCTTCAATAAATTATACTTACAAAAACATTATTAGTTTGAAGTTCATGAAAGACGGTGGAGTCCCCCTCCTAGCTCCTGCAAACCATGCTTAGAAGTTAGAAACATGGACGGGTTGCATTTCCAAGCATCTAAAACATACATGATTCTTCTGTTCAAATTGAAAGTTGCAAGATAGAATCTCGTTGTTTAATTAAATACAAATATATATATATATATATATATGTATGTATATAAATCATGTCTGATAACCTAAGAACTAATATTCTGTATTACATCTATAAGCATGAAACAAGCAACACCAAGGCATTCAAAATTGAAAAGTTATAAAAAACAAGTAAGGAGTGTCTCCTTTTTTCTTTGTTACTAACCAGGGCAGGAAGGCTCAACCTTTATGTTTGGGCTCAGAAGACATCCACCAGGGTTGTGCTTCCTTTGATATACAGAACCAGAACCAGTGTGGCATAGGCATAGTCCACAACTAGACCTAATAACACATAACAAATATACATTTGAATAAGTAAAACTATCACAAGAATACAAAATCAATGCTTACAACAGAATGAGGCAAATTTAGATGTCACCAAACGAAAGAATATCCAACCTTTTATATATCAGGTATTTGTAACAAGAGCTGCAGCGGTAAAAGCATCAGAATTTGTCGTCTGGCACAAATCCCCTTTGCAGCATTTCATCGTGGAAACGAAATGCTTCTTTCAAGTTGTCTAGGGATACATGCCCATTTATCAATGATGTGTATGTTGATTTATCAGGATTGATGCCACAGTCAATCATCTTGCATAATACCATCTCAGCCTCCCGCATTCTGCCTTGCCTACAATATCCACCGAGAATTGCATTATAAGTGATGACATCCGGCAGTAGCCCTTTTTCTTCCATGTTATTAACCAAGACAAAAGCCCTGTCGAAATTCTCTTCCTTTACAAAACCATTTATAAGAGTATTATACGTAATGCAATCAGGAGAGACTCCTTCCAAAATCATCTTTTCCAAGAAGTCATTTGCCTTTAACACATTGCCAGCCCGCAAATAGCCCTTTATAACAGTGTTGCAGGTAACCAAAGTGGGCTTAACACCTTTTTCTATCATTTCATCCCACACCCTGAATGCCTCACCCATAAGTCCTAAACTGCAAAACCCATTTATCAAAATGCTAAACGATACGTAGTTGGGCAATATCCCCCTGCTCACCATATCACGCCACAACTCCTTAGCTTTCTCCATTTCACCAATCTTGCAAAAGCCATCCATCAATGTATTATATGTCACAACATCCGGCTTAAGGCTCCTTTGAGTCATTGTCTCAAACAAACCAAGCGCCCTACTCATGTTCCCATCCTTGCAATACCCATGAATGAGAGTGGTAAGGGTATAGTAATCTGGAAAAACTCCCCTCTCCACCATCTCCTTAAACAACTCATCGGCATCACCAAGCATCTTCCCCCTACACAACCCATTCAACAGAGTATTATACGTAACCACATCCATAACACAACCCTTTTCAACCATCTCGTTCCGCATGTTCAACGCCTCAGCCATATTGCCATTCCTGCAATACCCGTCAATAAGAATGGTATAAATCACCGTATCAGCAACCAACCCAGCACCCTTCATCTTCCCATAATACTCCAACGCCTTATGGAAGCGCCCGTTCCTGGAGAACACCCCAATCACAGATCCAAAACTAATCAAATCAGGAACGACCCCGTACCGCAACATTTCATCAAAAACCTTCTCAGCCTCACAAACATCATCCTTCCTACAACATTCCACAAGCAAGGGATTAAAAGTGGCAGCATCAGGACCCAACCCCATCCCCAACATCTCCTCAAAAACACCCCTCGCTCTCACATAATCCCCCTTCTTACACAACCCATTAACAATAGCATTATAAGTATAAACCCCAGGCTTCAACCCGAGGCCCCACATCGAGTTCAACAGCTCAAAAGCCTCTACCACATTCCCCTGACGAGAATGCGCGTTGATTAAAGTGTTATAAGTTACAACATCAGAGAAAACACCTTTCCCCTCCATTTGGGACAAGAAAACCTTAACCTTGTCGAACCTCGCCTCTTTACACAAAGCATTGACCATGATGTTGAGAGTGTAGACATTTACCGTTGTGCCACTTGCGACAACATCCTCGTACACTGTCCATGCCAAGTCGACCCACCCAACTTTGACCAACGCGCCGAGGAGCGCGTTGGAGGCGTTGATGGAAACGGAGAAGCCCTTTTGCCTCAACAAGCGGAAGGCTTCGGAGCCTTCTCGAAGCTTCCGGGACTGAACGTAGGTTCTGATGAGCAAATCGAGAACGGTGGCGTTGGTGTGAGTGTGAGTGGGAGTGGGAGAAGAAGGAAGGAGGGAATCGATGAGTTGGGGGCGCGAAACGCCGCGTTTTCGGATCATTCGGAGGAGGAGGGATTGGGCTTCTGGGAGGTTCCGGGCACGGACGAGGTCGTGGACTGTGGGACCCGCGTGAGTGGAGTTGCGGTGACATTGATGAAGAAGGAAAGATGAAGGTCTGAGAGTGTGTATGTGTAAGCGTAGGTTATGAGTCAATAGTGTCTTCGCCATTGATGCCAAGGGAAAGACCATACACGGAAGGAACAACACTGGGAATGAACCCTCCTACTAGCATGACATGGAAACTTTTTTGTTTTTCTATGAAAAATAAATTATATGTTTCTTTTTCTTGGGTCTAAGAGGGTATTGTGAGAATCTATAGATAATTTAAGTTACACAATCAAAGTTTTTCTATTTTTTATAGGATTCCATTCAATCTCTTGAAAATTAGTGATTAATTTTATTTATAAAAATTTTGGATTTTTTTAAAAATATTCTTTAATTCATTAAGTCAAATACTAATTTATTTATGATCTCTAATTAAAGTTAATCCAATAGAATTTTATATGATAAAAATTAAATAACATAATTTTTTTTGTTAAATAGATTATTATTATGCACATGTAAATACAATAAAATCTTATATTATTATGTCAATCAGATATTTAAAAAAATTGAAATTTGAACATAATTTAATAAGTATTCTTTTATTGAAAAATATAAGGTATTTTCACGAATTGAAAATTTATATCTTATGGTTTTTCTTAATAGTTCTTTTCTTTTATATAAAAAATGATTTTTTCAGTCAAATGATTTTTTTATACATATAAAGAAATCCCAAATTTATTATTATTTTAAAATCATTTTTCAGCAACTTAATTCTAATTATAATTGATTATAACTATAATAATAATTATTATTAAAATAATTTAACTTGTGTAATTGTCTTAAGTGCACATATTTTGTTAAACCTAATCAAAGTTAATCAAGCAAAAGTTTATATATGTGTTTTAATCAATGTGTTAGAGAGGGAAATGATATGTTTAGGAGAGTGTTATAAAATGTGTTTCTAGTCCTCCTTTTTTTTTAATAACTTTTGATGAAAAGTGGTTGGCTCAACTGCTCTTTCAAAGGAGAAGACCAATTTTTTTAAAAAAGAATCGAGTCAAACACAATATAAACAATAGCCTGAACAATATCATTTTGTCATATATTTAACACAAATTAAATAATCATAAGTGAAAATAATGATAATAATAATAACGATGATAATAATTACAATAGAAATAATGATAATGACAATGATAGTGTAATAGTGGTGATATTGCTAATGGTGATAACAATAATAACAAAATGTATAAAGTAATGATGATAATGACGATAATAATTAGATCCATGGTGTTAAGAAGGAAAAATGAAGGGAGATATTTCATTCGAAAGACTATCTTATTTTTTTTATTACAATTCTTCTCCTATGAAAAGAAATAAGGAGCACAATGTCGTGATAAAAAAAAAAATTAGGTACCATATTGTTCGAAGGCTCCATACTAAGTATGTAAAAAAATTATTTTTAGATTCGAACTCATGACCAACAAGTCATGAAAACACAACTTTATTACTATGTTAGGACTGCCCTCACGATGACATCATATGATAAAAAAATGGATACAAAAATTAGAGTATGATAAAGTAGTTTTTCTTAAAAATTTAATAATAATAATAATAACTATTTATATATTTAAAACACTTAACTAATACTTATATATAATAATACTAAGAAAACAAGACAAGATACTAAAATCATATCTTAATAAAATAAGATAAACTAGTTTATCATATTCTATCTCACCATCAATTGAATTTTAAATAAGATAGGCATATCAACATTTGTACAATGATGGCATTTGAATTATTCGGCAAAAACAATGATTGCATTTGAATTTACCTATTTCACTTGTTAACTATACATTATAACTTTTTTTCCTATTTTTTTTTTCTTTTTTGGTTATCTTTGTCACAATTAAGGCATGACTAATAATATATTTGAATTATGTTTACATATCTTCAAAATGTTTGTTTATCTCTTTTAAAACCCTAATAAGAGAAGAAACTATATATTAGTTAGAGATAATTTGAGTTGTGTTGGACATAACCGTTCTCCAAATACACACTAACAAGTATAATTTTCATTTTTTATTTAATCATTTTCTTTTCAATGTTCACTCATAATATCTAGACGTACGAGAACGAAAATAACATTAAGATCAAGAATAAAATAACAATAATCTTACTACCGTGATTAAGATTAAGATTAAGATTGTTAGTTACAATTTTTTTAATCTACGATTAAAATTGCGATTAAATAACATGTATTATTTAAAATGCATTTTACTTTATTTAGTGGAGCAAATCTGATTTATTTATTAATTTATTTTTGAGGAATGCAAAGATTGATTGGAACGAACAAGCAAGCAAAATACGGACATAAGACAAATTGAATTTGTTTCTTCTCCCTTTGTCTTTCCACCTTCACCAGAAGCTCCTTTCTCTGTTCCTAAGCGGAATTAGGGGGTCAAATTGAAAACGCATTCAATTGCATCAAACACGTTTTTGTTAATGTTTTTGCATTCTCTTTTCCTATTGCCATAAACGGGTCCTGCCTCGCTTTTCTCACAAGCCACTGGAATTTTTTGCGCCTTTCGCCCCAAAACTTTATCAGAGGGGCGTTGTTCACCGCAATTCCTCACCCCAATGGAAGGTATTGTGTTTTCCTCTTCAACTTTGGCCTTATCAGAGATTTGGGTCTTTGATTTTGTGGTTGATTTTTCTCAGATTACTTCAATTTCCATGCTTTGAGATTGATTATTGGAGCCCATACTATGGAGTTTTTGTGTTAGGTTGTTGTAATGGTGAGTATGGCTCCAAGGTCTTCAATTTGGGGTATTTGGGGTTTGAAAAAGTGAGACAAACTGAAGGGTACCAATGGGGTTTGATTAATTTTTATCATAATTGAAATTTAGTTTTTGATGTCTTCGTGCATTTTTGTCTTCCACGTTTTCTTTTTCTATGGATTGGAGAAGTTTTTGTTTGTTCTGTCAATGACCATTTACTGCGTCTAGGCTTGGATCTACTTTCCATGTGGAATGTGTGGAATTAGGATTGGTTGTTATTGTTCCTCGTCTTTGGTGGTGATTGGCACAAATCGTGGTTCTCTGCGGAAGACTCTACGAAATTATAAATTCTCTCAAAATTATTCTTTGCTCAGTTGAGATTAGAAAACTCTAAAAGAAATAAGGAACAGGTACTGATCATTTTCATGAAATAAGCTGGTTGTATCAAACTTGTATCATATGACAAATGGTATGCTAGTGGTTGTGAGTCATGGCAAAATCGTGGTGGGAGATGACACGAGTGTATTATAGAAGTAGAATGTATTGATATCTTAGATAATGAACAGATTTTTCTCCAGCGACTTTCTAAATTTCAATTTATTTGGCTGTCCACTTCCCTGATTTTTTTAACTGCACAGTACTCACTCTTGGGATTGCCGCTCCCTTCTGCCTTATGATGGAGATTGGATTATGATCTAAATATATATTATTTAGTATTTTAATTTTGATTTCATAATTAGGGTAATTAGTTAGTTTGTGTTATCTTTTAGATTTGATTATAATTATCTTATGTTTAGGGGTTTATCTTTATTTTGATGGTCTATATATAGACCCTCATAGTGTAGACCTTATGCATGTTTTTGCTATTTAATAATAACAATTTCTTTTTAGAGAGTATCTAGTGTTATCAATGGTGGATGGAAGTACACGGCTGAAGGCCCAAATTCCACCATATAAACACGCCATAGCAGCCTATGGTGCGGCCATAGTGGGCCTCCATTCACAAATTCCGTATGTCGGTTAGTCAAAGCAAAATGCCATGCCATTCCACCATGTCGGCCATAGCGTCGCCATTTAACAACACTGAGAGTATCTCAGTTGAGTTGGAGGAGTACTTCACACCTAAAGGAAGTTCTCTAGGATTTCTTCCCCCTCCCTTGTACCTCATTACCTTAACATGTTAACCTAATCATACAGTTTAAGCTAAACATCTGAATAATCTTTGAGCTTGTTGCTGATTCTTGACTTGTGATAAATTTCTTCTACATGAGACTGGACACTAGTTAGTAGTTACAATAAACTCACAAATTGCAAATCAACAATTGGATGTAAGTAGAGCTTGTATTGTTGCATTGCATTTACTGAGAGCTCAGCGACTTAGTAACTTGGGACCACAAAATTCATTAGCTATGTGTTAGTAACTCTTCAGTGATGTATGGAACAACCTCCTAACCTTTGGACATTGTTAGTGAAGGATCTATACTCCATAGTATCCAAGCAGCTCCCAAGTTAAGCATTCTCCTATAAACCTCTTTTTTTTCTAATTGCAAAATCATTTTCTTGTAAATATTTGATCTAAACAATTCACTTTTTAATTCAATTGCCCATGCATGCATCCTTTTCCATATTGTCATAACTGTTCAGCACCTCAGCATATAGTTGTATCTTTTGATTCAATAACATTTGTGGATCAATTTGAGAGGTTAATATGACATAAGATGTTTTTTGATTGTTGTCTTCTTGCATATATCACTGTAATTATTTTTCCATTCCAACACAACATGTGTACTAAACTTCCTGCATTTCTGTTGGTGTTTAGAATCAAGTGAATTGCAATCAGAAGAAAATAAAGTTTCCAATGAGAAAAATAAGAAAAGAAAGCTGAAAACACCGGCCCAGCTTAAGGCCTTGGAGAATTTTTATAATGGTAAGAATACTTTTTTGTAAATGGGTGTTAATGCATTTTCGAAGGTGGTAATTTGTGAGCAATTTCCTTTTTTTTTTTTTACCTTTGTTTCCAGAGCACAAATACCCCACAGAGGAAATGAAATTAGTACTTGCCGAGGAATTAGGATTGACAGAAAAGCAAATATCTGGATGGTTTTGCCACAGAAGGTTAAAAGATAAAAGATTGATGAGAGATGAAGCTGTTGCTAATGGGCGACAAGATCGTTCAAGTGGTGTCATCCAAGATCATGGAAGTGGACTTGGGCAAGATTCATGCGGAAGCAGTAAGCATGCTGATCACAGGTATCTGGATCCTAAGGAGGTTGAGAGCCATGGCCTCTACAATCACAAATTGTCAGTTGCAGATATGACTCATGGACGTAGGAACCGTTATCCTGAAAATGTTAGCGGGGTGGGTGACACATCATCTGAGAGCAGCTCATTTTTGCAAGAAAGGTTGTTTTCTCAAGGTCAGGATCTATATGATATGGAGCCTTCTAGACATCTTACACATAACGGAGCTCTTCCACCCCTAAATCCCAAAGGTGCAGTTAACATGGGACACAAACCATCAGGATATTTGAAAGTGAAGGGCGATATAGAACATGCTGCTATAACTGCTGTTAAGAAGCAATTAGGAAGGCATTATCTGGAAGATGGTCCACTACTTGGTATAGAATTCGATCTGCTTCCTCCAGGGGCATTTGAATGCCAAACTGCAGATCCAGCTAATGGTAGGTTGCACCATATTCTATTTTCCTACTTTTTAAATGTCTCATTCAGTTTGTTTTGTAAGACTGAAGTGTTTTTAAGTGTTGAAATTGAAAAATGCCATTTTGTGTTAAAGGAATGTGTTATTACACATCAAATTGTGAAAAAAAGCTTATGAAGCATTATTCTTTTTTTTTTTGTCATAGGCAGTGAATGCTTAAAGATAGAACTGGGTGTGATAGGGGATGAATTGTTTATGGAAAAGTAAATAAGTGTTTCCAATTCCAAAGAAGCTGCATCATCTTTATATGCTATTCATTTGGATGATTTAGATGCTTTTATGGAATTTAAGCTGATGCCTTCTTAGTATTGATACTAATAGGGTCAATGACAATCTTATAAGATTATTTTATGGTCTATATTATTAAGAGCACTTGCCAAAAGAGTGTCACTTCTCATAAGCTAGTGTTTTAAGGATCTAAGGCTTTGGATATGAATTTTTAGCATTAGAACCAAGTCACCTTAAGAAGTTCACAAAACTACAAGGTTTTGTTCCTTTGTGTAGATCATTTTACTTCTTTTCTTTTGCTGATGTCTTGCATTTTTATTTGCTTGATTTTTAAATGCCCAATGCACATACATTGAAGAAGTTGCAGTTTTGTTATCCTTAAATTTGGAAAGCTTATTCCTAAAGACCGATGCTGCCTTTTATGGTTCACAACACAGGGCCTTTCTATGTTAATGTGTGCACAATGTGCTATTTACTAGTTTAGTTCAAGATCGTTATTTTTGCTCTTTGGGTGCTTTACTAGAAATATTTCATCTTAGCTAAGTTGTGAGGGTTCTGTTTCCTTTCATTAACTCTAGACCATTTTTCTAACTGCATTGAGTCATTTTAAGAGTAGATTGGGAATTGGAGATTCTTACCTTTATAATCTAATGGATGCTATGGCAGAACCATACTCTGTTACAAATCCTCTGCTTCCGAATTCTCCAGAAATCTCTGCTGCAAAAAGACAACCCAGTCTTAGCTCTGTAAGTGACCTTTCTAATTCATTTTTCATGAGTTTAGCAATGAAATACTTTCTGTTTAAATTATATGACGCATGCCTTGAAAGATTGGACAGTGACCTAATTATTTATGTTACAACTTATGATGAGAAATTTTTTTTTACTTAAAACTAGTCCTGAAGATGTATCAGAAGATTCAGAACAAAACCTAGCTCTGACTTGTTGACTCCCAAAGTATTATTTTTTTTTTTGAAAGGCAAATAGATGAAGTTGATTTATATCTGTTGCTTCCCATGTTCACCAAATACCACCACATCCAGTCCTTCAATATTTTCTGTCACACTCCACGAAGCCAAAACTGCAGTTACACAAATGTACCTCACTGAGATGAGTATGATAATCAACTTTATGATTCCAAACCGAGCTGAAATTTATTTCCATGTTGTTCGCTTCTTTTGACAACAGTCTTGCAACTCTCGAAATTTATGACATTCTTTTATACCATTCCCTACCTTTGATAGCACTACAAGTACCTCTTGTTACCAAACCAAAGATACTATCACCCACCCCTTACCAGAATTTTCTTTTTAATCTCTGTCTCATTTTTAAGTTTTGGATTTCTTCAAAAGTGGTAGGAAAAGGGGATGCTATCATCTTGCCATTTATATTGGCTTCAGAATATTATGTAGTATAGTTCAAATATGTTACAGTGTTATGGTCTAGGAATCAGTAGTAATGAGAAAGAAATGGATTGGAGTGGTTATTCCCATTACAAGACACCAGACAGAGTTGGTTTGTTGTATTAGGATTAGACCAAAATGGAATGAATGGAATAGCTTATTGACAAAAATAATCTTGGATTTAAAAAAGAAAATAATAAGTTTTACTTTTAATTTTTTTAACAATATAATATTATGCAACATATGCGTTGAATGCACACACAATTTGTGGACAGTTTTTCATTTTGATAAAATAGTTTAAGATAAACTTTGTCAAGACTCAACAAAATAGCAAAAGATTCCTTTCTTAGTGGGAATGAGCATATCCTTGGAATGAGATTTCTATCCTAAAACAAAGAATGGTGATTCCCCAAGAATGATAAGTAAAATGTGGCTAAAATGGAATATTTATTTTTATTGAGCTAAATGTGACCCTTTTACTTACCTTTTGCTTAAAGAGGAAAGAAAAAAATAAGTGCTAGGGGCAACCTTTCCATTGTTTCAAGTTATTCTGACTGCAAGTTAAATTTTTAAATGGACTAGAAGCTGTGCTTTGCTTTATAAGTATTAACAGTAATTTTATACTTGTGCTTGCTCAATCCTCCTGTAAAATCTTTTCATTGCTGTTGAGCAGTTTTAAACTTATCCTGTTTATAAACATAACATTGATTCTGTGATACAAATTTCCCTGCTTTCTCACTCTCTTTTACTTGTGTATTTGCAGAGATATGATTCATATTATACTAAATTTAGTTCCCAAGATCTGCATATGGAAGGAGCTGACTTTGGTTCCTTGCATGAAACTGATTTCCAGGATAAACAAGATAAGAAAGCGCACCGGAATATAAAACAAAGGCAACCTTTATATGGTTATACCAGTCATTTTCCTGGAAGGAACACTTTCCCAGATTCGTATGAAGACTCTACTGGAGAAGCATCTGCATATAATAGCACCAAGAGTCATAGAATGAGCACTAAACATGGTGTTGAGGGGATGCGATCTGATTCTGCTTCTAACCATAGTGATCACTATGAAGAGAAGCTTGCAGTTAAGCAGAAAGGCTTGATGCTGCATGGTTATGATAATATCAATCCAAAGAATATACAAAGGAGTGAACATGTAAAATCTAAACCTTCTAGTTCAATCCGTAATTCCCGTGTTCCTATGGATACTGAAGAACAGGGGTTATCTGCTAGGATGGCAAAGGTTCATTAATATATTTACACCCTCTGTGTGTTATATTTGTAATGGTCAATTTGTCTTGCTTACAGATGGTTTAAAATGCTTAAATTTTGTGTCAAATGTGCAGGAAGAGATGTTTAAGGGGGACAGGAAAGCAAAAAATACATACCGCAATGTAGATGGAGCAGGGATGCTTTCAAATGAAATCATTGTTAGTTTTATATATCTAAATTTTCCTTTTGGAATATGATTATTTGATTTCCTTTTGAGCTCATTCCCCTCCTTCCAAGGATGTATATGATATTTTGCTTTACTATGTGCATAGGTTGCAAAACGAGCTAAAGTTGACATGCTTCAACAATACAATGTGAAAAAATCACCTGTTGCTGAGATGGAACAAAAAAGGAAAATTCAGAGGTGGGTATATATGCATGTTTTGTTTTTGTCTCTCATGACCGATCACTCAGGTCCTCAATAGAAAATTTGTAGATTTATAAATTTATAGATTGTGTGCATGTTTATTTAGGTAGTGTTTGAGTTAACGTTTTTTTAGGTTTCTCTTTTCTTTAAAAAGAGAAGTTAGGCCAAACATAGTTTTTTTTTAAAAAGCTTTTAAATATATGAGTAGTTTTTTTAATGATCCTAAACCCAAAAGACAGTTTATATAGAATAAGCTAATTAGTAGAGCTTTTACTTTTAATAAGAAAAGAAACCTAAAAAAGATGGGCCCAAATACAACCTTAGTAGTATTTATTTTTGTGTTTAGATTTCGGATGAATGTTGCGTGCCTCATGAAAATAGGATAAGGGTTCTTCTATTGCACATATGCTAACAGTAATAATTATGAAGGCAGTAGACAGTAATGATTGTTGGAAATCAATTATAATTTTTTGTTAGCGGTAAAGATCAAACATTCAAACATGTAGTGTTATCACCAGTCGTCATGTGTGTTTAGTTTAAAAAAATTATAATCAAAACGCTAGTAAGATTTTGGCTAAAAATCTTTCTGAGTAAAAGAGGATTTCTAAACACCAGATGTGGCGGAGTGAGTAAATTGAGATCCATGTGGGTGGACTTTATTTAAATTCCCCACTAGAACCACCTTTTGGTCAATGTAAAAGCCTATAGCCTTGCATGGATTAGTCCCACACATCATGGTCTTACCCAATTTACAATTTTCTATTCTATTTTTCCTTAGAAAGTTTTCAATCAAGTTGTTATGGGATATGTTTAGAGGCCTCTTTTTCAATGGCATTTTATATGATCATGCAGATCTGCTGCAGACTTGCCTTCTAGCTTTAGCGAGGATGAAACTGCTGACACTAGTTCCTCACTGGATTATTAAGTGCTGTTGATAAATGCTAACAAGTGTGTGGGATTTCTCTAAGCCATTGGGTATGTACAGCCTAAAAAGACCCATACATTTTCTCTGTAACGTGGGAACCATTGTTTCTGGCAGCAATGGCAGTGACTCGCTCCATTTGCTGTTTTTTGTGCTCACCTATTTGCCTTTGTAAAAAAAAAAAAAAAAAGTACGCCCGGGGTTATTTTTTGGATGTAAAATCTCATTTCCCGAAGCTGCTCGTGGTAGGTTTAATGCACAGCTTATATACTTGTCATTTGTGTTTTATTGGTTTAATATGGTAGTGTGTATGGCATCCTAATTTGCTCCAATTTGATCTCTTTCTTTGGAGAGTTGGCTACTTCTACTTTATGATTTAACAATTCGTTTCATTAGTTTTGTATTGTTTACCCAACACTCATATCGATCTAGTCAGGATAGTATTGATTAGTAGTTGGGATTTTAACTTATTAGTGTCATATTCCCCATACTAAGTGTGTTTGAATTGACGGTCACAAAAAAATAATTTTGAATAAAATTGATTTCTTACTTGTGTATATGAAAAAATATCTAGTGGGAGAGGTCAATCTCTTAAATGGATTTTAGTACCTCGAAAGATTAGTCTTTAACTTTTAATTGGAAAATACTTTGGTTGTAATTTTTTTTTATAGAATTGATTTTGGTAGAAGTAGAAGTTATTTTTATTTGTTTTTAACTTTATCATGATTTTTTTGAATCATAATTAATTTTATTATGATTTTGAAAATAATCCAAACATTCAAAAATTTGGTCAAAATCAAGGTTGAACCACCTCACCATAATCTACCATGATTTTAGAGGCTATTTAAACACACACTAAACTATCATTCTCCCTTAACAATAATAGAATTCTTTGTAATGGAAAAACTGATTTCTTGTTACTGAACACAAAGCAAGCAACCCTTTCTTGAGAGAGCTTAGTCCATTTTATTGGGAAGGAAATAGACACCTAACATATTAGGGTTAGGAATCTTAATGGAGAAACATCAGGATTACATGTGTTACCATGTTAGAGGTCCCAACAAAGTATTAATATAGTAAAAATTCAGTCAAAAATCAAGCAAAACTGCTCAAAATTATATAAGAACTAACTTGAACTATTTTTTTAATGTCTTTTTAATTTTTTTATTCTCATATTATTTAACTAAATAAACGTTTATATATAAGTTCTACATTTGAATTTATTATTATAATTATTTAAATATTCATTATATTATTTTTATCTTGTAGGAGGTGTAATAGAATTTAAAATGTTAATTTAATTTTTTAATAATCTCGTATTATTTTATTATTCAATATATTATAAAGTATTTATTTACCTAGTACTTTAGCTTGTGCATTTCACGGTATAAATATTTATTCGATATAACTAAAATTTATAATAAATACATATTTGTAAATATAGAAATTATATTATAATTAAAATTGGCAATTAATAAATATTTTAGAATATATAATTATATTTTAGATTTATGATAAATAATTTATATTATTATATAATGTTAGTTTTAATTATTGATAATTTCTTTTCAAAAATATTGAAATCCAAGTTAGAACTAAAAATATTGAAAATGATATATTGAAATAGATTAAAAGCTAAAAATATTTTCTAGAAACGCTTTTGTTAAAGAAAAAAGCTAAAAATATTTTCGTTAAATAATAACCAAAAACACTCTCTTTGGAAATAACTATTTCTAATTTATATATGGAGGGATTAGAAACATGTTTATATCTCATCTCTATCCTTGTGTCTCCAATTTTTTATTTTATGATTTCCTCCTTCCTTCCTCATTCTCCTATGATTAAAAAAAAAGTCTCACATATGTTTCGAAAATAATGAATACAAACAAAGGAAACTGTTCCTGGCTAATATACAGAGAAATCTAACCATTCTATCTCAAGTTGGGACATCCTTCTGCCATTGATTTTGAATTTGGACCCTTCATTTGTTAATTTGGTTGTGTTTTTGGTCTATCATAAAAATTATAAAAAATCACAATTCGGAAAGACCTACCAACCTTTTGTTAGGGTAGTGGCCCAAGGCAACAAGACTGGTTGTGGGACTGTGGGTGGTGTGGTGCATCTAGAAATCTCCCCTCAATTTGCATCTTAAATTAGCACAATCCAGAGGCCAATTTGATGCCGACCAAATGCTATTTTATTATATAAAATGTACAAATGTGTATGTTGTTTTGTGTGAATTGGTTCTTACCTTTTGGATTTTTTTTCCATCAACCACCAAATCCTAGTACAATGTATACCTGACTAGGAAACTGTTAAATGATGTATGTAGTAGTTCGTACCCTGTTCTTTATTTTAGTCATAAAAATAAGATAAGGATGAACTAAATTAATCAATAGGCGCAGAATTGGATACCTAAGAAAGCATGTGACGAGGAGGGCTTTCATCAATCTTAACAAATAAACATGTGTTTTCTACTTTTCTTTTCTACGGTTTTCGCTCATTAAAAGTTTAATTAGTGTAGGGTATTAAACTTTCTAAACCTAACTTGTGATGCTCTTAACTTCAGTTGATAAATTGTATGCCCAACCTTTCTTACATATTAGATGTTTAGATTTTTTTAATGCATCCAAAAACAGGATTGTTTTGAAAATCAAAGAAGGGTACCTAAGGCTAAAATCTTGTGTCGGATTCTTTTTATAGGGTAGCGTTTTGGTAAAACTTTATAATTTATCGTGCGTGTACGTGTGAATGCAAATGGCTAAATCATATCATACATTATTTTTTTATGAAAAGGTGTTTCATACTCTTTCTATTGGGTGTTACTAACTAATTAGTTAAGGACTCAACAATTTGTACATTTATATAATTTCTTACAATCATCAAACTTATTATATTAAATTTACAAACAAATATTAACTTTTCGTAAAAATTAACATCCAACATGACAGTTTCAAAAAATGAAAGGTATCATGGATATGCCCTAGAGTAGATTCATGTCAACTTCCCACACTCACAGCTAAGAAAATCTAACTTGAATATGAATTTTAACATCATATGGCGCAGATCCTCCATAGGGAATTGGGGATTAATTATGTATATAACACCATACTATGAATCTGAGCCGAGAACATGAAATTACGCTAAAAGATAGTTTCACTTTAATAATTGTAGGGCAAGGACCACAGTTAGCCACGCAGAATGGATTGAAAGAGTAACCCCTCACAATAGCCATGCTTAAAAGAAGAGCACTAATGCAAACATTGGGAGAATGATAGGTTCTCTCTCCCATATAGGTCAAAATTGACAAATAAGCTTTTAAAAGGTTTGGTCGACTTCACAAAATAATTGCGAACTGAAACGTTACTTCAATTTGAAGAATATCTAACTTATATAATTAGATATTAATGTCCTTCCTTGGTTAATAGCACCATGTCTTGAAAATATAGCTTAACTTATATAATTATATGCTAATAAATTTTATTATAGTTTAATTATCTTCAGCTTTTGCTTTTATCTGAACTTAATTTAATTAACTTCATTTTACGAAATATCGAGTATTGAGTTTTATTATTGTAAATCTCAAGAGTGTTGCTTTATCTTTATTTTTCCTTTCCTGGTTTAGCATTCAGAATATTCTTCATGAGCAAATGTATTATGTATAAGGATATAAGTAGTGAGTAGCGTTGTCAAAATCAAGTCGTACTATTTGATTCAACAACTAAATTGGTAAATTAGTTAGGTAATAGAATTATTAGATTAATTATACAATTGAATCAATGCAAACGGATCTGAATCAAATCTAAACTAGGTTTAATTAGTATTAGGTTAAAATGACACGTACCGCTTTTGCAAAATATGCACTGCAAATTTCTATAATTAAGATTTAAATTAACTAATAACATGATAATTAGCTTATTTTACATTAACCATTACATTCATAACAATTATATGTTAATAAATTCAAACCCCTTCAACAAGTCATATATATTCCTCTACAAACGATAGTATTACTCTTCTTTTGGCAAATTCAAGTGACAAAGTGTGTGGGGTGGGTCCCTTCAACAAGTCATACGTACTCTCACATTCAAATCTCTATTATTATTTTGGCAAATAAAAGACTCGTTTAAAACGCAGAAGAATTTTAGTGTCACTAACATGCTAGAAAATTCTAGATAAATTTTACTTTTGATACGCAAGTTTCAACTCATTAACAATTTCTCATAACCGATCCTTAAAATAAAGATGTTGGATCAATCCAGAGCTATTATTATGTTTAACATACTACTGTTTGTGACCTAACGTGTGAATATTCGAACCAAAATCAATAAAGATGCATATCAAATTTAGCATAGGTAGTGATTCATGAATATATAAATTTTACAGAGGACATAAATTTGAAAAGGAACTCTTGGAAGTACAGTCTTTTTTTGTGCATGAACTTACATGCTCATGTAATCATGTGTCAATTTAATTTATCTCCAGCCAATTCAACACAGCAGGATAAACAAAGATAAATTTGTAAACTATATATTGAATTTTATCATCATGCGTACTTTTTAAAAACATTCCAACTTCTATACATGATATCCTTTTCCCACATGATATGAAAGTAACGTAACTATTATGAATTCCAAGGGGGGTTTCGACCGAGAGCAAATTAAAGGCTTTTGATATCATGTGGTAAAGGGTGCATGTGTTCCATCACCCTACAGTGTAAATTCTGTGAATGTGGGACTAAGGGAACTTAGAAAGTGTAGGGCAATTAGGACCACTTGAGGAAAAGAATAGGGGACCATGAATTTCTATGACTTGTGGCTAAGGGCCAACTTTTCCAAAAAAGTGTACCACACTGGACAGTGGTGTTGGTCTCAATCACTAACAAGGGTTGGAAAGACAAGTGCCATTGTCAAAGGGTATCATGGGTGTTTGTGAACTCCAGCCATGGTGCACATGCATGGATTGATTAATTTGAAGTTAGTTTTTTACACACTTACCCAATGGAATTGATGGGTTTTTGCATGTCCCCATTTGCTAGATCTTTTTCATTTTGTTACATCACTTTACTTGATTGTGTGTGGAGTTTAATAACTTCAGACACATCAACCTCATGAAACAAGCTAGGGTGAAAGCAACCCACAAAGTTAATTAATTTGAAAAAATAATACAAACAGGATGATGAGTGAGGCTTATGATAAGAACCCGCTCACGTACTGCGCTTTCAGTGCCTAATTATTGCCATAGCTGCAGCATGCAGTGTGCTGGAGACAGCTTAATAGATGGTTCGGTTAAATCTGATGCATTAACATATTAACGTTAGTGTCGTCTCTAAATAAACCTAAAGCTAATTTTAAGATGGATTTCTAAAAAAATTAAAACAAATTATAATTTTATCCAAAATTTAAACTATTTTGGTAAACATGGCATATCTAGTCATAATGAGTCACTATTATCTTAAAGAAGCCAATCTCTTCTGAGAGATACTTTTTCATATACACAAACTTAGAAATTAATTATACTTTTAATCACATGCTTAAGGGTCACTAATTATTTCGAAGACAAATGAAATATTTGAAAGGTTTGTTGAATTTCTTATATGATTCAAACAATTAGAATGGGACTGTCTAAACTAAGAAATATTATTGTATTGACATGATTTTGCTTGATTGAAGTAACAATTTGTTGTAATAAAATAAATAGAACAAGAACAAATTCTCCATAGATGAATCATTTTATGAGGAATGACAGTCATCAGAGATTTTTCTTGCTTTGTTAAAGTTTGTTTTCCCTATTAGACCAAACTTTCCTTTTGAAAACAATGTTTTCTCTATTGCAATACTCAACCTAGAAAGATTAAAATAGCTTTTGCTCATGTTATTTTAACAATATTTATAGTGATTAAAAATATAAGTTTAGAAATTCTTAGTATAGGTCAACCTTAGGAATTGTTTCTCAATCCACATAAGCAAAAACAATAACATATTGAAACATCTCAATGCGTTGACAAAAAGAAATCAAAAGTGATTCTCATAGTTACGACAAACAACATAGTTGCATAATAAAATTTTGAAATAGGATTGTGAAAAAGCTATACAGGCATTGTATTGCTAATGACAATTAAATGAGAGAGTCCAGTAACCAAGAGCCTCATTAACTTGTGCCCTAACTTTAGTATATGCAACATGAAACATGTGGAATTAATATTGTGTGAATTAGTAAAGACTACCTTACAAGGTTGATATGTGATGAATGGTGCAATGGTGGAATAGTTACAAGAGGAAAAGATGAAGAAGAAAAAAACTACTAACATACCCAAGTCTAGGTAATTTAAGTAATGGCAGAAGTCGAAAATAAGACTGTAACAATAATGGGTTGATTAAGGAAGCTACTAACGTCATAAAAAACCGAAGTGTTCATATGATAATTGTCACTAATATAGACCCAAGTCTAGGTAAATTATTCATGATAAATTAGGATGAAGTTTGAGCGAAATTAAGTGATTTTGAAAAATTAACAAATGAGTTTGTAGAGCCCAAACATAATTAGTGAGACAATGAGAGATTAAAAAAAATGGGATTCACGCCGGCTGTTAGTCATTATATATTACTTCAACCGTGGATAAATAACTATGTCACATTTTTTTATATAGTGGTCACTGTTCAGTAGACGTTGAGAAGGGAATAAAATAATTCGAATCACTGATTAAGGGTCTTATATGCCTGCTAAATGATGAAGAAAGTAGGAATATTTTGTGCCGAAAAGAAAAGTAGGAATGCAAAGACAGTTAAGAATTTTAACTAGAAAATAACTACATTTAAAAGAGTACATATTTAAACTTTTTATCATTTACTATTTTTTAATTATATAATAATAAGAGTTTATTAAATTTATGATGGTCATTTATTTTTAATCTATGGAGGGGGACCTCTTTTTATCCAAATCGAGAAGTAAATTAATCAATTACAAAAAAAAAGGAAGTGAATTAGTCAAGGTGAGGACAAATTGATTGGTTCTAGAGAAATTTTAGAGCACCATCACGATAAGGATGAAAAGTATTAAAAAATATAACATCTTTACATTCTTTTTCATTAATTTAAGTAATTTTCATCTGTCACACCAAAAGTGAGACGTGGGTTTTCGAATTGATAGTTGCATCTCACTAATCTCAGATAGATTATGATGTATTAAGTGTTAATGTGTTACCGGTTCATTGTATATGCTTCAGACTTCAGAGGATTTCAAAGTAAAAACTAAAAATGTTATTCAGATGACGATAAAGAGCAGATGAACACCGTTTTTCTTATTTTAGTCAGAAGTATTTAATTTAATTCACCAACACGATTATTTTTTAATTTTATTTTTAATAAATAACTATATCAACTTTTCTCGAAACTAGCACTTTTTTACACATTTCTCGAAACTAGCATTAGTTACACGTATTAATAACGTATATGTATTTTACAATTAAAAATTATACTTATATTTTTTATACATTACCGTCTATTATTTAAAAAGAAAACATTAATACTTTCTCTATTTTCATGTCTAGATTATGCACATAATATGTAAAAGAATATTTCCTTCATCCCACCAAAATAATAGTTATCCTAATTTATTTTACACATACAAAAAATATAATAGATAAATGAAAAAATAATAATTTTATAAAATTAATCTTATATCATTATTATTTTTTTTATCATAAATATTATAAAAGAGATATAAGTAAAAAATAAATAATCAATATTTGAAAAACTAAGATCATAATTATTTTGAAACAAATAGTTTAGTGCATATGTGTTGTACATATATTAAATTCACACTTTATAATTTATAAGAGTATTTTTTAATATATTTATTTAGTTTAAATTTTAGTAAATTTATATTAGTAGATATCTCAATAAATATTTAATATATTTTATAGACACATTTGTGATGAATTTCTAACTTTTTAATTATAATATATAATATTCAACAAATATATAATAAATTAATGTTATTTAAATTATTTTATTGGACAATCAATTAAGATTGGACAAATGTATGTTTCATAATAGAATACATCTGTATAAATACTAAAAGAATACTAAGAAGGAATAAAATAAACTGATCGTTCATTTTTTTAGCATATTATTAAACAATATTAGAATTATTATTAAAAAAATTAAAAGAAGAATAACAAATTGATTAAGAATAAAAGAATAAAAATTCTAAAATAGAATTATTTGTACTTAATACTTAATAAAAAATAATATATATATATAATAGAATGAATAATAAAATAAAATCTATAATAATATTGATTTTGAATTAATAATTAAATTAAATAATATTATGTAATATTTTTAAAAAAAATAAATATAAGATTATCACGTGAAATTTTCTCATAGAATTTAAGATTCTTTTATACATAATGTATATTAGATTTTTTTCTTCTTATAGCAATTATAATTGGGACAGATGATAATAAATTTAGGAGACTGCAAGAGAGGTAAGTATAATTTTTTTAAATGAAGAGGTGCAAAGGTAATTGATTCCAACTTAAAGGAAAACAAACGTAAATATTCGTATTTTAAGGTAATTTTTCAACCCAATTTCAATAATTTATATTCTAAAAATCAATTTCTTTAATTTTTTAGTTCTTATTTTCTTCTTAAATTATTTTTATTTATTTATTTATTTTAATTAATTATACATCTTTTATAATTTAAATATTTTTAACTGTAAAAAATATTATTGGCATCTCTTAGAAAATATAAAAATAAAATAATTTTAATATTACAGTCTGCTCCATATATAGAAAAAGGATTAATCAAGAAATAATCTCATCTTTAGTCACCGCCACCCAACCAGGACAAAGCGATTCCGGCATTTTCGGCCCTCCAATTATATTCACATGTATAATTCTAAAGCTACCTTTTTTTATTCTTCATTTTTTAAATTCTATTTTTAAATCATTGTGCTTTGTTTTTATCATCAGTAATAAATAATGATACTCATAGTATTGACTCAAGTCAACCATGACCAGTTTATCCTTTTTTTTTTAAATATTTATTTATTGCTCAAATCTGTTCGTTTCTTTTTAAACTTTTTTCCTTATGCCTGTAATCAACCAAAAGAATTTAGTTCAATCGGAACACTAACGTAAAAACCAATAAATAATTAAAAGCGTAGTGTAGTGGCAAACTCGTAAATTTCGACGACAATTAGGGCGATTCCTGTGTCCGTTTCACTTTTCTTAATTTAAAAAAAAAAAAAAAGAATTTAGCTTGCTTCTGTTTTGAGCTCTCTCTCTCACACTCACTCACTCCTCAGCCATAGAGACGACACTGTGTTTCTTTTTTATGCTTTTTTTGTAATTCCACTCCGCTTTCTCTCTCTAAAACCTCACTTTCTCTTTCTCTCCCCTCTGCAACTGATTTTCCAGATCATACTTCCTAGATTCTCCCATTCCGTTTTTCCGGCACTTCCTCGCCGCGCCGCCGCGAGCTCGCCGACCCCTCGATCACCGGAATCCGCGGAGCATCGCCACCGCAACCTCGATTGCTTCCTTCCGCCGCAACCTAGCACCTCGTGCCGGTGCCAATCGCTGCTTCGGAGCACGCTGGAGCAGTTCCCGCACCGCATGAAGCAGCGGAGCAGCGCTCTAGTTCGGTGAGTGCGCGACGGAGGTGTAATTATGGTGGATTCGCGTGCCGGAAAAGGCTCGGAGCTGTTAAAGCAAGGGTTTGAGTGTGCGAATTGATGAATGGAAGGGTTCGGGTATGAGAACGGGTGAATGTAAAAGATTAGTGTTTAGATTTGAGGAGAGAGTGAAAGTTTCTAATTAGTGCTATTCGTGTTTTTTTTTTTTTTGTGTGTGTGATGTCGCGGACTAGTAGAATGGCTTCGGATCTTAGCAGAACCGGTCCTGTAGAAAGAGACATTGAGCAGGTGTATATCTATCTATCTATCTTTGTTTTGTCCATATCTTTGGAAGCTTTTTCTCTGTAGCGTCGTGCTTCGAATTTCATGCTGGAGTACTGTTTGCTTTTAGATTTTGTGTATCTGATTGGTGTGCGTGCGCTGTACAGTGGTGGTAATGTTCTTATTTGTTGTTGTTGGGGGCATTGGGAATAGGTAATTGGCTTAATTTTGCTGGGAGCTTAAAATTTTGGAGATGTTGATGGACGTCTAGTTGCAATGAATTTGGTTCGTTAGTTTGACTGCCAGCTAGGATTGTATTATCATCAGGTCAAGCTAGTTTATGATTGGCTGTGAAAAATCTTGGTGATTTTGAGCTGTTGCTTAGGAAATTTTCTTATAATTAAAATTTACTTAATGAGTTTGTTTATATGTAGTTAAGTATGTGTTGTGACTTCTGAATGTTGTTCGAAGATTTGGATGCTTTTTTAGTGGACTAAACATTTTAGATATTTGACTATGTGAATATTAGATTAATTTTTTCTTGAATTTATGTTTCACTAATTTGACCATTTGGAGATCTTTCTATTTAATTATAGTTCTCTTTTATGGATTGTTTGGGTGTTAGTGTTAGATACCATGTTTTGCCACAGGAATACAAGGCAAATGCATTATACTGTTACTATTATATTGACTAATAGACAGTATGTTGTTGAATTTTTGGACTTTATTAGCTGCTCTTGGTGCTTGTCATTTGAATGTTATCCATGAACTGTGCTTATTCATTGATTCCTATAATATGTTATAAGTTTTCTTTTATCTTCAGAAGTGTTATATATGCTGGCTGAAGTCTTTTATTGATCTTATCGACAGGCCATTACTGCTTTAAAGAAAGGGGCCTGCTTGCTCAAGTATGGAAGAAGGGGAACGCCCAAGTTTTGCCCCTTCCGTCTTTCCAATGTTAGTTTTGTACTCTTTATCTGTAGATTCAAATTAATCCTTGTTAAAGTGTGTGTGTGTGTGCTTGTCTAAAATACTTGTATTTGGCATTAATAACTTTGTCCCGTTATAGTTTCAAAACCAAGCTCAAACCCTTGATTTTTCTACATTTTATTTTGTGTTTATTTATTCTTAAATAGTGGTGAAAATATTTCTTTTAATGGATAGTAGGGTAGGGGACCTTGAAGTTGAATGACATAGTGAGGAAGAGAGGAGCAAAAATGTGAAGTACTTGTTAAACAAATTAAACTGTGAAATTAAGAGGTCTAAAATCTTCATGGTCTACTAGAAAAATTACAAATATTACCGAAAGATTAATCAATTGCTTAACATCAATTAGGATTGCCTTAAGATTAGGTTTTCAAAGGTGTTTGCAGTAACAACATATTGAAAATTTGATAAAGTCACGACAATTATGGCATTGAGCTTAACAAATTGAAAATGTGAAAACTTGATTTTGCTTTTAGTAAACCATTGTAAGTGGGCAGCCCTGACTAGTTTACAGGGAAAATTTTCTAGTGTATGGTTGAATACAACTCTCCCGCATGAGAATGATTTGATCTGCTTAAGACACCCATTGTGCCAATATTAAAAAATGGGAAACTTGCCTTTGAAAAACTTGCCAAATCTTGTTAAAGCAAGCATTCTAATCCACATATCTAGAAGTTATATTTGAAGGTAAGCATGCATGTTACCTTATTATTGACCACCACACCAGATCAAACACTTTTGTATTTGGTTATGATTATGCATGCCATTTATGGAATCACTTTGATGTCATTTCATGGTTTGAAAGCCATTTGGTTATCTTATTATTCCCCTAATCTTGCTTCTGGTTTATTTATATTATTTTCATAATTTGAAGTTTGTTTTTAGATGTTTTCCAGTTGCCAAAAAATAAGATTTGGCTTCTCTACTTTTTCAGGATGAATCTGTTTTGATATGGTTCTCAGGGAAAGAAGAGAAGCACCTTAAACTGAGTCATGTCTCTAGAATTATATCTGGGCAACGCACAGTAAGTTTTAGATTGACAGTGCAAATTCACTGTTTTGCTTCTTCAGATTTAGCCAACAGTGCCTTATCATGTTGAGATAACTAGTTATGACAGTTCTGTTAAATTTGATGTTTGTATGACTAATACAGTTTGTGTCACCTTTCTCTATATGCACTTGTGATGTGAGTATGACCACCATGTGCTGGAAGTCAAGATATGTAAATATCATTTATTTCATTATCCATCTACAGTAAAAGGATTTGTTTCTTTAGTATTATGAATAGTTTACAATATGCTTGTTTGTGGTAACTATTAGATTATGTTTTGCTTTGAGAAACATGATGTTGTGTGCTGTTTCAGTGTCCTAGTCTAATAAGTTGACATTTATCTAAAAAGCCATTACTCATGCTTTCTTGAATTTCAGCATCTAGAGTGAATTCATTTTAAGTCATTAGGTTCTCTTTTATGATTGGTAAAACATGGCTCCTACTTTTTTCAGCCTATCTTTCAAAGATATCCACGACCTGCGAAAGAATACCAGTCATTTTCTCTTATCTACAATGATAGGTCACTGGACTTGGTATGAATTTTCTTCATTCCTCTCCTCTTGGATTTTTTAGCTGCAGTTGGCCCGTTGCTTTGCTTGTGCAGATGTTATTGATATTGTGAACAGTATCAATGTATTTGTATGCAGAAGTTTAACACAATATGGTGGTCTGATTCTTTTACTACTAGATATGCAAGGATAAAGATGAAGCTGAAGTTTGGTTCAGTGGTTTGAAAGCATTAATTTCTCGTAGCCATCACCGGAAGTGGAGAACAGAGTCAAGAAGTGATGGTATTCCATCTGAGGCTAATAGTCCTCGGACATACACCAGAAGAAGTTCTCCCTTGAATTCTCCCTTTGGCAGTAATGAAAGCCTGCAAAAGGTATAAACTTATTCTTTATGTCCCTTCTATTTTCTCCCTTTTTCTTTCCATTGCAGTTGAATATGTTTACTAAGATAATATTTATTTGTCCTATTCAGGACAGTGGGGATCGCCTTCGCCTTCATAGTCCATACGAGAGCCCCCCCAAGAATGGTTTGGATAAAGCATTAGATGTGGTTTTGTATGCTGTCCCTCAGAAGGGTTTCTTCCCTCCAGATTCTGCCAGTGCTTCAGTACATTCTGTGTCATCTGGAGGATCAGACAGTATGCATGGTCACATGAAGACAATGGGTATGGATGCTTTTAGAGTTAGTCTATCAAGTGCTGTTAGCACATCTAGCCAAGGCTCTGGTCATGATGATGGTGATGCTCTAGGGGATGTTTTCATTTGGGGGGAAGGCACAGGTGATGGTGTTTTGGGTGGTGGGAATCACCGAGTTGGGAGTTGTTTGGGTGTAAAAATGGATGCTCTATTTCCCAAAGCTTTGGAATCTGCAGTAGTTCTTGATGTACAGAATATAGCTTGTGGTGGACGACATGCGGCCCTAGTGACCAAACAAGGTGAAATTTTCTCCTGGGGGGAAGAATCAGGCGGCAGACTTGGGCATGGTGTTGACTCTGATGTTCTCCATCCGAAGCTTATAGAAGCTCTAAGTAATACAAATATTGAACTTGTAGCTTGTGGGGAATATCATACATGTGCTGTTACACTTTCTGGTGATCTTTATACATGGGGTAATGGAACATACAATTATGGCCTTCTAGGACATGGAAATCAAGTGAGCCACTGGGTACCAAAAAGAGTAAACGGCCCCTTGGAAGGCATACACGTGTCATATATTTCTTGTGGACCATGGCACACTGCTGTTGTAACATCTGCTGGTCAATTATTTACTTTTGGTGATGGTACATTTGGTGCTTTGGGTCATGCCGACCGAAAAAGTGTTTCATTACCAAGGGAAGTAGAGTCTCTCAAGGGTCTTCGTACTGTGCGGGCTGCGTGTGGTGTTTGGCATACTGCTGCAGTCGTGGAAGTCATGGTTGGAAATTCAAGTTCCAGCAACTGCTCTTCGGGGAAGCTGTTTACTTGGGGTGATGGAGACAAAGGTCGACTTGGGCATGGTGATAAGGAAGCAAAACTTGTTCCAACCTGTGTTGCCCTTGTTGAACCCAATTTTTGTCAAGTTGCTTGTGGACATAGTCTCACTGTTGCACTTACTACCTCTGGCCATGTCTATACAATGGGTAGTCCTGTCTATGGCCAGTTAGGAAATCCTCAAGCTGATGGGAAGCTACCAATCCGTGTTGAAGGGAAATTGTCAAAGAGTTTTGTGGAGGAGATAGCTTGTGGTGCATATCATGTTGCTGTTTTAACTTCAAGGACTGAAGTTTACACTTGGGGCAAGGGTGCAAATGGCCGTTTAGGTCATGGCGATACAGACGATAGAAATACCCCAACATTAGTAGAAGCTCTGAAAGACAAAGATGTCAAAAGTATTGCTTGTGGAACTACTTTCACTGCAGCTATTTGTTTGCATAAGTGGGTATCTGGTGTTGACCAGTCTATGTGTTCAGGCTGTCGTATGCCATTTAATTTCAAAAGAAAACGCCACAATTGTTATAATTGTGGACTTGTTTTTTGTCATTCATGTAGCAGTAAGAAGTCTCTCAAGGCTTCAATGGCACCAAACCCCAACAAACCTTATCGTGTCTGTGATAATTGTCTTAATAAACTTAGGAAAACCGTAGAAACTGATGCTTCATCTCATTCTTCTGTGAGCAGAAGAGGAAGTATCAATCAGGGGCCTCTGGAGTTAATTGATAAGGATGATAAATTGGATTTCAGATCTCGTAATCAACTGGCCAGGTTTTCTTCAATGGAATCCTTCAAACAAGTGGAAAGCAAATCTTCGAAGAAAAACAAGAAATTGGAATTCAACAGCAGCCGTGTCTCGCCCGTTCCAAATGGGGGTTCACAATGGGGAGCATTGAATATATCTAAATCTTTTAATCCTGTTTTTGGATCATCGAAGAAATTTTTCTCTGCTTCTGTTCCTGGATCTAGAATTGTTTCCCAAGCAACATCCCCAATATCTAGACGGCCTAGTCCACCTCGTTCAACTACACCAACCCCAACACTTGGAGGTCTTGCCTCCCCAAAGATAGTTGTGGATGATGCTAAGAGGACTAACGATAGCCTCAGTCAGGAGGTTATTAAATTAAGATCACAGGTATCTTACTTTATGCATTTGTCAACGGTATTCACTTTCTTGCCGTAAATGGTTTGAATAGAAATTTAACAAAATGGACTCGTATGGTACCATATTTTTTGTTACAACTGGTCATTTTTTATGACGTTAATTTATGTGAATTATGTCTGATGAAATGAGCTATAGACACTGTGGAAATGAAGGCAAGAAGGGAGTCATATGGTTATTATGCTAGTTTATACTATTATGCTTGGATGTAGATAGCAAGATGCATATTCATTGCAAGTCAGGGAGTTGCTCAATTATTATTATGATAATAATCTAGAGATGAATTGCAATTTAAAATCCAGGTCATCATAAAGTTACCATAGGTGTGCTGGAGATGAGGTATTTCCATGTAAATTTTAATATATTATTGCAATGCAGAACATGTGGCAAGTCACTGTTGAATGTAGTCTGGGTTTGTGATTTATACTTCTATGTCATAATAAAATATTAACACTAACAGTGAGTAGATTTTTATTTTGACAGTGCACTTTTTTCTTTACCATTGTGTTTTGGAGGGTTCAATGAATCAATTTTAAAGAGCTTATCCTGTTAAAAATTCATTTTTTTCCTAAGTAGTTTTTTTCCCTTGTAGGTGGAAAACCTGACTCGGAAGGCCCAACTTCAAGAAGTTGAGTTGGAAAGAACAGCTAAACAGCTAAAAGATGCAATAGCAATTGCCGGGGAAGAAACTGCCAAATGTAAAGCAGCAAAGGAAGTAATAAAGTCACTTACTGCCCAGGTAGAAACTTTAATCCCTTAAACTACTTTAACAAATTAGACTATTATAGCCAAAACTCTTAATCATGAAGAAAGAAAAAAGAGCAAAAAACTTTACATGTAATGGGTGGAGCCTTTTCTTTTTCTTTTTGAAACAAATCAACTGTTATGTCCAAGAAATTTTTCTTAGCTATAGCAATATAGTCAAGGTTGTCTTAATTACTAATTGACCCTGAAAATAAATAGTAAAGCCATGAAATGTTACACTTAAAGTCAAGCCCGATATCAATTTTATGCCAATCATAGTGGATTTTTTTTTTTTTTAAATCTTTTAAGCTTATATAAGTTATGTTCTAGATTTGTACTCGATGTATCTTAACTAGGCCAACTGATCCAACGTTTATTTGTTACTTGTGCTGAGTAGTTTAAGGACATGGCTGAGAGGTTACCTGTAGGAGCTGCTAGGACTGTGAAATCACCGACTCTTGCTTCTTCTTTTGGTTCCAATCCTGGTTCCAATGACGTAATCTATGCTTCCATTGATCGGTTAAATATTCAAGCTACAAGCCCAGAGGCAGATTTAACTGGATCAAACTACCAGTTACATTCAAATGGATCAAGCACTGTCAGTAGCCGTAGCACAGGACACACTAAACAGAGCCAGTCAGATTCAACAAATAGAAATGGGAGCAGAACTAAGGACAGTGAATCCCGTAATGAAACTGAATGGGTTGAACAAGATGAACCTGGTGTATATATCACACTCACCTCCCTTCCGGGAGGTATAATAGATCTTAAGAGAGTTCGCTTCAGGTATGACATGCTCTGTAGACTTTGTTTCTCTGTCAGAACTTCATCTGTGATATTTGTTAATGTAGAATATGATATACTTCCATAGAAGAAAAAGTAGAATATAACATGGTGTTAATGCCTTGGCAAAAATTATTCCTACGTCAATGACACATTTTGATTCTAATGGCAATTTGGTTACATGTTCTTATGTTTCATGTCTAGGACAGTTGCATATTTCCTCTATTTGAATTTTGAAAGTAGAAAGTAATTTCCCACCGTAATGTTTATAGTTTTGTATCTGGTGGCACAATTCAGATAACTACACACTAATTCACGATTAACAATTTTATAACATTAATGTTGGTTATTGCAGTCGGAAGCGGTTCAGTGAGAAGCAAGCAGAGCAATGGTGGGCCGAGAATCGCGGAAGAGTCTACGAACAGTAC
Source organism: Glycine tomentella (assembly GCA_007407185.1). NCBI lineage: Eukaryota > Viridiplantae > Streptophyta > Magnoliopsida > Fabales > Fabaceae > Glycine > Glycine tomentella. Next base: position 3,469,048 of record PYAF01006068.1, on the reverse strand, counting down.
AATGTGCGCATGATTGACAAGTCTTCTGTTGGTGTTGGGAGTGAAGATCTGGCCCATTGACATGACAACCTGTAAATGAGATGTTTTTCGACATTTTGACTGGGATTAGGGCAAGATTGAACTGATCAAACATTTGGCTTCCATCTAATATAAAAAAGACGAGGGAAGCCCTGGGGGATTGGCATAGTAGGAGAGAGAATAGGGATTGATTGTGATTTTGTAATTCCTCTTCGTTTTCTTCTTTAATTTTCCACTTTGATTTCACTTTCCATTTTTTTCCCTATATGATGTACCTTGTGTGGGGGTTGAGGGTGAGAAATGTAAATTCTTAGTAGGTTGCAAGCTCTGCTTGAAAGGAGCTGCAGTGTAAA
>PYAF01006068.1:3447256-3465114 GCA_007407185.1 Glycine tomentella | reverse complement strand
TTAAATTTTTTAACTAATAACCAGTGACAAAGGCAAAATTTTTATTGAGAGGAGTAGAATATAAAAAAAATTATATTATAAATAAAAATACTCTGAAGACAATACAAATCTAATATAAAAAAATTTAAAAAAAATCTATTACGAAAATTAAGATCACTTCACTTGACTTTTAATCTACATGTTTTCATATTGTTAAAATCATCTATAATTGAATCTGTGTTAAAACTCAAAACAATTTCTTTTTCAATGTATGTAATCAAAGAATCATCAAGAAATTGATCTTTGATTATATTTCAAAGTCTAGTCTTGATTATTTTTATAATTGAGAAAGATCCTTTAATAATTATTATAGAAAATAGAAGAGTAAATACAAGTCTAATTACTCTATCAATAAGAGAATAAATGATGGACTTTCCCGTTATTCCTAGCCCTCGAGTAAATAACCGTTTATTTTATTTTAGAATATTAACAACAACAAAAAACGAGAAATAGGAGAAGAAAGAAGAAAGGAAGGAAAAAGAAAGGAATGAAGGGATACCTGAAACTCTTCTCTTTCACTGATTCTAATACAAAATGACGCAACTTTTTTTACTCTTTCTATTCTATTGAGATTTGTATATTTTTTTCTCCTCTATATGTGTTTATGTGTCCAGACCTCTCCCTTTTATAGTGTTCTTTCTCCCTCTTTCTCCTTTATTCTTTCCCTTTTTATTATTTTTTTCTATTTTATCATTTTTTCTTTCCTTTTTCCTTTTCCTGTTATCTCTCTTTCCCTTTTCATTTTTATTAGATTCTCTTTCTTTTTTTATATATATTTTTCCTCTCTTATGTTTTCTTTTCTTTTTATCATTCTAATATTTTTTTACTACATTTTACTTATTTTTCTTTCTTTCCCCTTTCACATTTTTTTAATATTTTCTTTTTTTCATTTTCATTTTATTTTTATTTTTTATTATTTTTTAAAAAATATATATTTTTATTTTTAAATTTTAGGGGTACGGTGACCCATCTTAACCTCTCCCTAATTCCGCCGCCACTGCTAATAACTAACAATTCTTTTAAATTAAATAACCAGGTGGAGCGCATGTTGCTAAAAGCTGTATTTAATTTGGGTCAGATGGTATCCGACGGTTGACAGCGTTTGAGCATTCTTAATCGTTAGATTAAGCTGAGTGGGGAGCTTCAATTTAATACTTGTAGTATATTATATATGCTTCTTCACCAAACGTTTTTTTTTAACTTCTGAATAATTGAAACAAACGTTTTGTCTCTTTTATCAGCCTTGCTCAAAATTCTATTCCTTCTTCCTTTCCCTCGAAAATCCAAGGTATTGTTGGAAGTTAGGCCTCGTTATATTGTGCGTGCATTTATATGTTGTTTGAAATTTGGGATTCTTGGGGAATGAACTATTCTGATTAATGTTTTGTTTGATGGTTGTTCCGTCATCTTGCTTTGGCATTGCTATTGGATTAAATTTTCTGCTCTTGTTTGTTCTGTGGGCTGTGGTCGATGATGCATGATGTTTCATCACTGTTTCGGAAGGAAATCGTCTAATGAACAATTTGTATGCGCCCTTATATATGCTCTAAAGTAAACTTTTCTTAAAGTTGAGTGTGTGGATCAATTGATGCAGATTTTTTCAGTCTAATTAGAGGTTTGGAGTTTGAATTCTTGATATATGCAATTGCACTAGATAATCTATTGAGAGAGAAATTTATCCGATTTGATCAGGTTTGTCTGGAGCAGGTGAACAAATGGCAGAGCATAGAGAACATAAGGTTGTTGATAAATCTCAGGTAGCTCCAGCTACAGGTAGAACCATGTCATTTCCTCTATCATTCCTTGACTTGCCTTATGCACGTCCTATTTATGTGAAACGCCTATTCTTCTATCACTTTCCCCACCCCACACACATTTTCTATGAAACTATACTCCCTTCTCTCAAATACAACCTCTCTCTTACCCTTCAACATTTCTTCCCTCTCGCTGGGAATCTCCTGTGTCCACCACAACCTCACAAACCCTTCATTCGCTGCACCGATGATGACTCTGTCACCTTAACCATCGTCGAGTCTAAAGCATATTTCAACCATCTCTCATCCAACCACCCCAAAAATCTCAAAGATTTGGATCACTTAGTTCCCTTGTTGACATTCACAACCGTGCATGGTGATGATGATGATGAGGACACGTATGTTTCCCCATTGGTGGCCTTGCAAGTCACGGTTTTCCCCAACCACGGCCTTTGCATCGCCATAACAAATTCTCACGTGATCATGGATGGAAGGAGTAGCTGTTATTTCATCAAGTATTGGTCAAGCATTTGTAGAAATGTTGGAGTCGACTTGACACCCCCTTGCTTTGATAGGGAAGTGTTGAAGGACACCAAGGGACTTGAGGCCATCTTCTTAAGAGACTACTTTGAAGAGAGGTCAACTTGGAAGGACAAACTCAAACTCATTGGTCAAACTCCTAATCATGATGAGGACTATGTTAAGGCAACAGTTTCCTTTGGAAGAGATGATATTGAGGGAATGAAAAGATGGGTGCTGAATCAGTTGGAAAAAAATGATGAATTGATGAAAGCACCCGAATATCTATCAAAGTTCGTGGTTACATGTGGTTTCATATGGGCTAGCTGGGTTAAAGCAAAATGTAGATATGATGATAATAATGATGAAGATGAACAAGAGATCATGAAAGAGGAGTACTTTCGTTTTGCAGCAGATTGTAGAGATCGCTTTGAGTATCCTATACCAGCAACATACGTTGGAAATTGCTTAACAAGATGTCATGCATTGCTCAAGAGAAAGGAGCTAAAGGGAGAAGCTGGTTTTGTGAAGGCAGTGAAGGGCATTGCAAGGGCAATAACTGATATGAAAGCTGAACCTCTTAAAGATGCAGAAAACTGGAAGGAATTAAGTAGGAAGATGTTTGTAGTGGGAAGTACAATGCTAGTTGCAGGGTCACCTAAATTTGATGTTTATGAGACTGACTTTGGATTTGGAAAACCTACCAAAGTGGAGATGATGATACATCCCCAAATATTGTGTGTGTTTCCTGCCGAAAGTGGAGACAAAGAAGGAGGGATAGAGTTTGGCTTGGAATTTACAAGTAGTGGGGAATTTGAGTATTTTAGTTCCGTCATTGAGCAAGGACTTGTAACATTAAAATCCTAATGATTGCATCATTTCATGTGGTCCTTGATTCCTTTTCTTCTCAATATTAATTCACAGTCACGTTGTAATGCAAAAACAATATGGAGTATTACTACCTTTTCATTAAAGTTGAAATAAATATATCTTTCTTTCATCTCATTTTGAGCTTAAATCCGGTATCTACTTTGGAATACAAATGTCGGCCAGAGTTATTTTTTAGTCGAGGTTGATCATAATTATTTTGTCTGAAGTTGGCCGAAGCAATTTTTTTTTTTGCAAAAGTTTATTAGGAAGGGGTTATTTTTTTAACTAATGTCATCTAAAAATTTTCAATTGACATTTGTGGAGACTTTTTTTGTCGATATTGACTAATGTTGATCAAGATTATTTTTTGGCCAATATTAACATAGGTTATTTTTTTGTCAACGTCGACTAGATTTTTTTACCATCGTTATCTAATGATGTTTTTTAGTTAACATCGACCAAGGTTGTTTTCTGATTAATATCGCCTAGGATTTTCTTTTATCGATTTTAATCAAAACTATCTTATTGCTAATATTGGCTAGAATTTTTTCAGCCAACGTCAACTTGAACTTATTTTTGGACCAGAGCTATCTTGTAGAGTGATTAACCTAATTTAATTTATTAAAAGAAGAAAATAAAGTAATTTAATTTATATAATTAAATAAGTATATATATACTCCCTCTTATCTCAAATATAACAAAAATACTCTTTTCTTGGTTTCAAATATAAAAAAAAATTCAATTAATTTAATATTATTTCATGTTAGTATTTCTAAAATATCCTTTATTTGATTGAGGTGTTAGTTTTAGTGATTTTTCTTTATTCTTAATATCAAGTTTCAATAAAAATTAATTTTATTCATTCTTACCTATTCTCTATACTTCAAATCATTTGATCCCTTGAATTAACAATTTGATGATAAATAAAATGAGTTAAATGTGTTTTAGTGAAAGAAAAAAAATTAATGAGTATATATATATATATATATATGTATGTATGAAGGGGTAAAATGTTTATTAGGAATTAAATGGGAAGAAGGCAGGTTGGTAATTTTGAAATTACGTGAAGGGCTGTGTTGTCCAAAAGTCCTCAAATATATAAACGATGTGGCCGTCGCGGGCTTCGACGAAAAATTCAAAATCCAACGAACGATAACGTTTTCGGTCTTCTTCTTCTTCTTTTCCTTCTGCATCTCGTTATCATTCATCTTCGGTGCTCTCTACTCGCGGTCTTTACTTTTAACCTTTCTGCGATTTCGGGTTTGTTCTATTGCTTCTGTTTGCTTTTTGTTATATTTCTGAATTCTATTTCTTTAATGTTTTTGAATTGGTATTTATGTTCATTAAAGTTACTGTACTTGATTGATTGATACTTGGAATTGGGAAAAATATGAGTAAATGGCACTTTCGGAGAAACCTTATGGGATTTTGCTATGGAAAAGAAAATATTAGCACTAGCAAAGGTTTTTCTTCCTCGTGATGTTCATAATCTCTTTTTTTTTTTTATTCACACTAAATTTTTAATTTGTTTTGCAGAGTCCAGTATCAAAGTCTTTGCTCTCTGAAAAAAGTGAAATAGGATAATGGCTAAGTTTGTTGCTCCTGGCCACCTGATTATCAAAGATGAAAACTTGAATCTTCATTCTAAAAGTAAGTATTTTTAATTTTTATGTTATGTTGCTTATAACACCAATTTCCAATTACTATAGTTGATTCATTATGAATTAGCAATGAAAAAGTTTTCAAAGTTTAGAAATTGACTTTGCATTCTGTAACAGTATTGGTGGTTACTGCACTCTTCTCTTACTGTGTTAGTTTTGTTTGCCCTTTGTGTTTGCTCGGGACAGAGACTACTAAGTCGAAGAATTCTAAGGCAAATGGAAAGAAAGATGGTTCAGGGATTGCAGGTCGAAAAGCTCTAAATGATATAACAAACAAAAGTTCACTTCACCACCCTGAAGCCTCGGTTAAGAAAAGGATTTTACCCAAGGAAGATATTAATCTAAAGGAGGAAATGTTCTTGCATGATCACAAGAAGTGCATTGAGGCTCAAAATGCTACTATGAGAAATTTCAATCTTGAGAAAGTTCTTCCACAAGATGGTATGGCTTTTACTTCAGTATTCGATATATGTCATGAGTTGTGAAAATCTTTATGGTGCAATTAAATCAGTTTCTTAGTTTAGCACAAGATGGTTACCTTATAATTTTGACTTCAATTAAATCAATGTAGTAGTTTTTAACTTTACAGTTACAACTTACATGCAAAATGTGGTATTGAATATTATGATAAGATTGTGCATGCGATATTTTTAGTAACTTATTTCTAGCACTCTTTATTAGAATACAATGAAGAGAGAATTGACATTTGGCATTAGTAACTTTTGACAATCTTGTTAGATGATTTGATTTAAAATATACATGAACATATTCCTATTCAATCTTTTGGTGAATTAAATTTGGATGTCCCTGACTATCATGTTGGTGGTTATTATTATTAGATAATGTTGATAAAATTCCTAACAACATTTTATCTCTGCAGATTCCATATCTATCCTAGAGCTGATAAAGGTAATGATGTATCTTTCTGACCCATTTTTAGTTCGTTTTGGTTACATGTATTTGAAGCTAAGGGGTGCTTTGAGAACAACCACTGAATATGTACTATTTCATTTTGTCATATACAGTAAAAATAACATGCTTTAAGATGATTTAAATCTTGATTGAAGCATTTAATAATCAATCCACTACAAGCTGATATCAATTTTTAAGCATTTTGTTGATTAGAAACTTTTTACTGTTGCTTCCCCTTTGTCTAACATTTGATCTATCTTCTGTTTTCCTTTTTCTTGTGGCGTCAGGTTCCTGATTCCCCTCAATGCTACCCAGAACCAGTTGAATTGCCAATGTCCAAATTTTCAGATTGGTTTGACCATTCAATGCAGTGGAGCTCCCCTCCATCTTCTCCGTTGTCATGGGACTCTCCACCATCTCCCCTTGCATGGCAAAATGAAGCAGTTGAATTTGTTTTGAAGGAAGAAATTGCTGTCCAAGTGTAACCTACTATTTCTTTTGTCGTGTAACAGAACAAGTGAACCCCACCGTTGATTGAGCCTCGTTTTTTGGTTTCTTTCTCTGTATCGCTGCATAATCCTAGTCCCTTCAGTTGAATGAATTTATAGTTTTTTGTCAAAATTAAACATCAGATCTAGTGCACGAGCAATGTGGAACAGGTAATGTAGTGATGACTGATGAGTTAGTGCATATTATGCATTAAACTTCCAGCACTAAAGAAAAGACCAAAAAAATGGTAGCAATTCCAATTGTATTCTGTCTAATAAGACATTTTCTGAAGCCGGGTAACTGCATATCAAATAATCAGTATATCATGATATATGCTGATTATTTCATAATTCACCAAAAAAAAAAAATCAGTAAATTAGAATGCTGCAAAATATATTATTTTGGAGGATTGCTGAGAGTAGAACACTATCAAGGAAGGAAAGGAAGTTAAAAGAAATTGTTCAAGAAATGAGAATAACAAGCAAGTGTCTAGTGGATTCTTTAGTAATACAATCTGTCAATCTCCAATTATATAAATTTGACATGTGGTTTAATGGTCTAATGTCGATACTAGTTCTTGTTAATTAATTACCTTGTCTTTAAGTGCTGGATTGAAAACCAAGAATGCTATGGCCAAACAAAATTACATAGGAAACATCAATGTCAGATGATGTATGCAAGATAGCTTTCAAACTAGCCGGTGGAAAATTCAACAATTAATACTTTAAAAAATTATTACTCCAGAATCAAATAATTATTATTTTTGATAGGGAAACTCACTGCAAGAGACTCTTGTACAGTTGTACTGAGGTTTTGAAAGGAAAAATGTAGGTGATCTTGTTTTCACATGCTAATGGTTCAAATATTGTTACATGATTTTTAATTCGAGTAAAAAAGAATGCTGCGGATTAAGATTGGAATTAGCATAAACTTGAGTGATGCATTATCTTCAGGTTCTTCACCTTTGATGGAAGGTCTCTCTACTGAAGCCTCACTCTTCAAATCCTCAAGCAATTGCAACTCCTCAAAAATTGTTTTCTGTGGTTTGTCTTGACCGTGTACTTAGAGGGAATTACACGGAATTTTCCTTCATTTAACTACTCTTGTTGATTAAGTGATTCTTGTGGGATAGGATTAGGAAGCTTCAGGGATTTCCTAAAAGTGCCTTCTTTGTGATGGCCTACCTTGGTCCTAGGGGGGTATTTCGCCTCAAACAGAACTGCATTATTTTCTTGGATGACTATGGTTTGAGCAATTTCAAGCCTGAATTGTATAAGTTTTACACTCTTGTTAATCTTGAATTGACGTAGGTAAAACTAACACAAATATTGGATATGATACCCTAACAATTAGAAAAGTCTCACGGAGTTCAGCAGTGAAAGATAAATTACCCTTCACTTCCCAATTCGAATTCTGCCAAGGCAACAATTTATGGTCAATTTTACCAGCGAACGCGCAGTCACAAATGTTGACTTTCCTAACTCCACCTCTAAGGCGATTCGTCCTGATTAGCTTAGCTTAACTAAAAAATGAACATTAGTCGTTTTTGCACTGCTCTCATTTTCGTTGTCAATGTTGTCATAAGAGATTTCCAGGTGAAAGCACACATAGTGCGAATGCCAAATTGTTGTACATGCCTCCCAAATTTGATTCAATCCAGTTGGTATAAAGATTTCGTTCTAATCTATATAAATATTTCAATCCTCACACATATATGTTTTAATTTCGTTCCTAGTCTTTCTTGTTGAATGCGTAAAATCTTCAACAATGATTGGATCGAACTTGAAATTATTGATACATTATTATTCAAGGTCAGACGCAGTGCAGCACGGCTTAAATAACATATCTCAAGAGATTAGCGTAATTGCATTGCTTTATAAGAAATTTGGGGGAGAGGGGAGGGTTATTGATAGAGATAAAAACATAAAAGGAAGTAAATTACAGAAATGACAAAAATACAGGGGTATTTTTTTTTTTTTTTTAAACATGAAGACACACAATACATCATCTCTCATCTAGACATCATCTCCACCGTTTTGTACACATTATTGTTCACGCCCTCCTTTCCATAAAAGCAGTAAAATGCAGCAAAATCACAGTATTATAGATGTTTGCCTCTTACATACCAGATCATGTGAGTTTGATAGAAAGGATTCTGTTACTTTTTTCTAGACACAGCTGCTGCAATCCCACCTGCTATAAGTCCTACAGCAGTTGCAGCAATGCCTAGGCCAATGACACCATCTACAATGAAAGAAAAGAAGCAGTCAGTGCTTATCCTCTTGCTCTTGGCAAGAAAAAAGGAGCAGAGAAATATGTTAGTTGAAAATCAAGAATTGATGAGAACCTTTGGTGATCTTATCCTCGATTGTCGTCTTGAGTGTCACTGCCTGCCTCCAGTCGGGTGCAATCTAAGGAGAAAACATTGACATGATATCACATTAAAGTACATAGATGCTGCATTAGTGCATATGCAATAGATCAAACTTTAAAATAAAAAAATGGTGTGCTTTGCCCTTGCAAAAAAGAGGGATATCACAAAAAACACCCAAAACTTATATATACTGAATCTATAACTTTTTCCTCTATAACAAAGAAACAACGCATCAAAGACTTGAGTAGTTGAGTATATGAAAAGTAAAAGAGGAGTAAAAAAGACTTGAGTATATGATTCTTGTGAACCAATGTCTACATTCAACAATCAATGTCTAAGTGTTCAAGATGGTTAACTCAATTTCAAATCGTGTGGAGACATCAGGCATGAGACGTCCCAACAGACGATGTATTGTATTCCTTTCTGTCAACGCATTGTTACAGTAAAATAAGTACAGGCTTCAGAGAATGCATACAGAAGTCAGATTCTATTCCAAAACATGATGCTATGTTTTTGAATGCAAGATACAGATGACAACTAGCTACACATTTAAACTCAGAGTATATTAGCAAATATAGTTCGGGCATTATGCTAGAGAGTAGAGACACAACACAAACACAACCTCCTTCTCCTTCAGGTCCAAAACATACACTTCTGCCACACTGATTAGGGGAAATCAATAGCAGAAAACACAAGGTTGTGATATTTTTTTTCCACAAAAAGAAAAAGCAAAATCATTATGCTGTATAATTAGGATTTGTCTCCTATAAAGTAAGTCCCGAGTAAAGGATAAAGTAAGCAATCTTAGTCATCGATGAGAAACTCATTGGTCGATACTTCATGAACATGTTACATGTATAAGAAATTATAAATGTGATGAAATATCACGATTGAGATTCCTTAGAGAGATGGATACATACCGCGAGGCACCTGTCGACGAGATCCCTACTCCTTGAATAATCAGAATTTCTATAGTATCCAACAGCCAAAAGATAAAGCTTCTCCCTTTGCTGCAATGGGTCCTTTGTGGCAGGCAAAGATGCTGCCATTTCCATGTAATTACATGTCAATTAACTATCAATTAACATACATACATAATTGAATTGCATGATGAAAGAGTAAGAGAGAGAGAGAGAGAGAGAGAGAGACAGAGAGACCTTCGAGCATGGCTATCCCACGGTGCACATCTTGTGGGTGTTTGGAGTGAACAAGAGCCCATGATAAACGCAGGAGACAGTCTTGCATATACTCTTCAGATGATTGTTTTTCTGCCTCCAATACCTCTCTTTCACATCCCTGCCAGTGCAGTGCCACACACAAGAACAATTAATTAATGAATTGCAATCTCAAACACTTAAAAACATACATAATTGATAAGAAATAGGTTGAATAGAGAAATTTTGAGATTGAAAACCCTAACAGAGAAAGAGCATATGAATATGAAACATACAGCTACGACGTCAGAGTCACAATAAGGAAGGTGGTCTTTGCCGGAGAAGAACTGACCCACCGAGTCCACGATCATCCCTAGCTTCGCTTCAAGTTTCGCCATTTCTACACACACCGAGTTCAACCGAGTTTCCAGTGAGTTGACTTTGCTTCACCAACTCGCTCCCTCTCCTCCTAAGTACTAACCCCACATAAATATAATACATTTTCTTTTCTGCAATTATTATTTATTAGTCGCTGATGGTGTAATAAAATACTTTATTTTCTATTTCTTGTTATCTGGTCACAAACTTGTGTAATGCAAAATTATGTCGCGTTTTGAAAGCTTAAGAATTAAGTCATTTCGTAATATCTTGTGCAGGCAAACGAACTAACGAAGATAGCTCTGGTGGGGCCAGAAAACAACCCTCTTGCTAAAAATTGACACTTCTTCGAAGTTCTTTGCATTTAATATTTTAATTGCTTCTATATATTTTCAACCGATTTAAAACTTAAATACATTTTTATTCTTATAGTTTCATAATTTTTATTATTTGTTATTTTAAAGTTATTTTTTATTTTTAATTCTTATCATTATGTTTATTTCTCATCCTTGTAATGTTTTAGATAACTTTTTTTTATATTCAAAATAATATTTAAAGTATTTTAAGGATGAAAAGTAAAATAAAATTAATTGATAAAGATTAAAAATAAAACAAAACTTCAAAGATTAAAAATAAAAAATACTAAATTACAAAGATTAAATAGACATTTCCATTGAGATTTTATTCAACAAATTGTCGTATTTCACAAAATTGTCCGTATACTTTTTTATCAATGACAATTAAAAATAATATTAGAAAATTTTCAATAATTTACATAACATACTTAATCAAAGTTTGAACCCTTTACTTACCAAATTATAAGTTTACGTTCACAACTTCACGTGTTATTATTAGGCTTATTACATGTCGTTTCCATCCCCTTATTTTTATATTTGTGCAATTTTAATCTTTATACTTCTAATTAAAACAACTTTAGTGCCTAAATTTTATTAGATGTCAAAATTAGGTCTTTTCATTGTTACCAGTTATCCCTTAGCTTATTTATTTGACAGACTAACATCTAACTAATCAAATATGTGGAAAATATTTTACATATCATAATATCTTAAAAAATGTCCATAATAGAATTTACATGTTTTAATATATGAAATTCCGTATTATTTAAAAAATATATATTTTGATATCTGAAATGCTTTTCGTGTTATTGATTAGTTATAAACCCTCCTATCAATTAAGCAGATGATGACTATGTCAACAAATGTTAAATTTTGAATGTCAAACCAAGAAAGAGACCCAATTTCAAAATTCAGTGTATGGGAATTAAAATTGCATAAAAATAAGAGCACTAGAATTTAGGATCCCATCCCAGTTTTTTACATGCATTTCTTCCCTTTATATTTGTGTTTTCTCAAAACATTGTTCTTAACACAAATTGAGACAAGGACGAAAGAGACAGCTAGGGAAATTGCGAGGTGCCTTGCTAACATTAAGAGTACACTTCTGAGGTGAGGTTCACTTCTTGGCTTCATCAAAGAAGTTGAAACTTACAAGGCCCCACCCCCACAATGGTTAGTTCATAATATATGTTTACTTGAGCATAACGCATAATTATACAAATAATGTTGAGAGCTTCACAAACATAGTGTATGAATGTAAGAATGAGAACATATTTCTTATTCATAGCAAACTAGCAATTTTGAGAGAAGTCTCTTAGCTTCCTGTACATATCTAATTACTTACAAACTACAAATGAATCCTCTATGCCAAGCCAAATTGACAAAGAAAACAAATAAATAAAATTGAAAAACAAAGCAAAATCACCATGCATATGATTTTCACAAACTAACAATCTCTATCCCCCACTCACTTCTTTTCTGGTTCATGTAAAGAGAGCCTCAGAAATACAACTAATCTCAATCTAATAACTATTTGGAGCATAGTAGCGACTTTTGACAAGTGAACAAACCATTCGTGACACAATAAACTGTGGACACGCTGTACATTATGTACCCAGCAAAGCATTGGTTCCAGAACCGTCTAGCAAAGTCAAAACTAAAATCTCTGAGGACAAATTCCTAAGATGCTCAAGATAAAAGATGGCTTCACAAATCTCCCATCATTCTATGGTTTAATTGGTACCTACAGCTGCATGGTGTAGTATAATCTGATGGGCATCTCATTCAGATTCTCCAGGGAAGGGTTCTCCTTCCCCCTACAATTAAATGAATTAAGATCTTTAACCATCTAATACAACTCTTGCCTTCTTGAGCACATATTACTCTCGGGAGATTCATTTTCCTCATCTTGCTTAAGTAATGAGTCCCCATTTCCGGTATAAAGTTGGGCAGATAGCGTAGGCGATGAAGAAGCACTGCCTGCAATTGTTTCAACACATGCAAATATGAAAGAATATCAATTATGGTTCCATAAATTCATCTGGATAGTCAGTGGCAGCAGAATTAAGCGCTATGATCAAATTTATCAGACCTCTAAAAGAAGAGCTTCTCTCAAAGTCCTTAGTTGCATGCAACATTATTGTTCCAGAGAGTACAACGATGAAGCCACATATTTCTGACACAATAGTTCCACCACTTTGGCCATCCCAATCCTGTAAGCATTATTTTTAAACGTAAATAGGTTCTTGCACAATTCGTAGACAACAGAAACATCTTATGCATTTAGCATTAAATGCCAAAACTAGTTGATTATACCTTAAACATTATTACGCTGGCTAGTATTGTAAGTGTTGTGAACATGACATAGTATATAGGAGATACAATTGCTGTGTTGAAGGTGTCAAGAGCCTGAAATATTACAATCATGTCAATGAAGAATAATTGATCCAAAATTTCACATATAAGAACTTTGTATATAATGCACAGAGAAAATCTCAATTCTCTAGAATTGATTTCTTTTTCTGTTGAATATAACTCGGACATCATTTTGAACAAGACTTGATAAAGAATAATAAACTTCACAAAATATAATGGATCACTATGTCATTTGTGAGGAGTTCTCAATACCACTAGTTTAGCAATATGAATGCCAGTATTTTCAACAATTAAACAATTCTTTCATTTTAAACATCTAAAAGATCAAGTCATTACATCAAGGGATAGCACATTCAAACAGATTAAGAAACCAACAAAAGTAAAGAAACAGAAAAGTAACCACCTAGCCAGACTAATGTTCACGTGCACATGCTTACTAATATGTAGATCTCTTTTGTATAAGCAATGATAGAGTACCCAACACTAAACCTCAGAACTCAGAAGCAATTACCTAATACTTCAAAAGTAAAATCATGTTGTATAGAGAACTTACAATCAATTGATAGCGGAAGACAATTTCTGATAAGATTAAAGATTATCAATAAGCAATGATAGAGTACCAAACACCAAACCTTTACTAATTTGTAAAACAATTTACTTTTGTTGTATCTTGATTTGACTTTTGTTGTATTATGTAATCTCTTAGTTCTGAGGTTTAGTGTCAGGTACTCTATCTTGAGTTCTGGGTTCTGAGTTCTGAGGTTTGTTCTATCTTGAATTTACATTCCATAGGAATTCGCATGTTGTAATACTGTATGTTGTATGGAGTAAAATCATATGATAAGATTAACTTAAACAAAAGAAATATTAAAAAGAGGTATGAAAAGAATTCTAGATCGTTTAAAAAGCTTAGCAGAATTTCATTTCGTAAGATTTTTCATTCTGTTTTATACTAAGTTGTCATCTTCCTTAATTGTATATGAAGTTGTAGCTAAACTTCCCTGCATTCCAATTCAAAGGAAGAGTCTGGCAACAAGACCACCTCTATTTCCTCAAAACACCAAACACTACAAAATGATAAATAAAAAATTCATATAAGTCACAACCAAACAGAAGCCTCAAATCTGAGCTTCTATGCTTTGCTTGATTCCTAATTTAGCAATATTATAATATACACCAAAGGTCAAAGTAAATAAACTTATTTTCCTGACTTTTCCAAAATCTCAAAACTTGAGTCTAAGCCCAAAGATACTCATATGGAATTGATGCCTAAAACAGCAGCCATGCCCTATCCCATTAGGTATTGAGATAATTAATCAATCAACGCCATTAAGCTCTATTCAAAACTAATTTTACAGTACAATCTTTTAGAAGAATAAACTAATGTTGTTAGGAACCAGAATACGGATGGTAAAACTAATGTTGATACTCAATTAGAACTATATCAGAGGTATAAGCCTCTGTTACAGTGTTGCCACCCAAGAAAATGAAAAAGAAAGCTAGGGTAGTAGCTGGAGACTAGCTCCTTACAAGATGAACAATATAAAATAAACAAATAGCAGAAATTAGAGAACCCCTTTCCTGAGGAAGAACTAGCTTCTTCACTCAGGTTAGCCAATATTGATACCTATTTTGTCATTCTCCCTATTTGGTTACCACACCCATCATATAATCCTTCTCATTCTCCTCCCTCTATACCCTTGCCACCAGTAATTTTCTGATATTTTCTCTCTCTCCTTCAACCACATTCACTGATCCACATGTTCCACTCTTCCCCACTACTGCCTCCTGTGAATCTTGTTTATTTTTTCACCATAATCACTCAGATCCTTATTCATGGGCGTAATTTCACTTCCTTGCCACTACCATACCCATATAGCTTGCAAGGGAGTCTCCTTCATATATAGAGATATTAGCAGCTTTGTTGCATTTTTCATTTTTGAGCCTCTTAGGCCCAATGATATCCTCCTCGCCAGTATTTCTTCCTCCTCTTTACAATAAATCTTTCTTTTATCACCCCAAAAAAAAAAAAAACAGTTCCTATGGAATATATGGATCAAGATAGAATAGATGAAACACATAAAATATAAAAGAAAAAATTTGCATCCTATATACTAACAAAACAACTTAAGAATTTTTCAAATGTTTGAACTACCACTAGTAGGTCATTGATAAAAATATATGTACGACAAGCCCAGCGTGCTAATTTTAAGATCATGTAACAAACCTTATTAAGATAATTCATTTGCATGATGACACATATAGTAACAACTAACATAAAAAACCATGTCTCTGGGTAGATTAACTGATTGTTCCCTTCAAAAGTTAATTTCAAAGAAGTTCCAAGGGCTTTAACACTCATCACCTGCAAAATTATAGCAATTCAATTTAGATCAGCCACCATATTATTGCAGTGTTACTACAAAGCAAACATTTTTCAGTAAATATCATTGGTTATTATGACAGAAATAATTATCCACGTAACTGGGGAAAGGGAGAAAACTTTAGACCATAGCAGTCTCATATAACCATACAACTAAAATATATATAAAAAATTATATGGAAGCTGAAACTTTATTTATGAAATGAAATTCATTATTAGAAAATAGGAATGAATAGTGAAAACCAAATTGCTTTCGACATGAAATCATGTCCCTTAGATTGTATATATTTTAAACTTAATATCTTTGAGTAAACAAAACTTTGAAGTTTAAATCAATTATCAAACAGAAGACTTTGTAGGAGAGATAACAGTTAATTAATTTACTTACAGAGAGGGAACCCATCAATGAACAAATGCCAGTAAAAACTAGCACATTCGTATGCCCGCATCTAGGTGCAAAATGGAAGACCAGAATGAAAACCAATACTATTACTGAGCCCACATATGCCAGAAAAGCTGCAAGCAGGGAGGATATCTTTGTTATCGAGGAACTACAATGAATTACATTGAAAAAAAAAAAAAAAAAACAAGACAGTGTATTCTAACCTGGTTGAGTAGCCATATTCCATATTTCCAGAACAGATGTAATAGGTTGTTCCTTAGGTGCATGAATAACAATAATGATACTACCAGCAATGCACATTATACAGCCCAAAATCCCAAGATTGTGTAGCTTCTCTTTCAGAATAATGTCAGCCAAAACAGCACTAGAGGATACCATGCAAACATCATTGAAGAAGCAACCATGTTATGTCGCCAATGTTAGAAGCTAGCACCACCTTAATTCTCAATCAACAATGAAAATTAAGGGAATACCTCACAATAATACTTAATGCACCAAGAGGGGTAACTAGGACTGCTGGAGCAAACGCATAAGCAACAAAGTTTGCAACCTCTCCTACAATCACTGTACAATAAACCATACAGAAACAGTTCTGCAAGAAATCAGATAAATAAAAAATGACCGATAAACTAAAATTTGCATATTTTAATCAACCTTCAACTTCACTACAACTGATCTACCATATGTGAGTGTATAATAAAGAAATCTAGCAAATAATCAAGCATCTGAAACATCAAATCCAGGTTCCACTATACAATGCAGAACGAAATTAATTCATCCTAGCTTATGAGATTCAAAAATTTTAGTAAAAATAAAATCCAATTAATTCCATACAAGATTGGATAAAATCAAAACCCATTATGAAGACAAAATAAAACCATTAAGGTACAAGAAAATCCAGATTCTACCCCCAAAAACACAAAAATGGCAATACTAAAAGCATAGAAACAAAATTAAAACAGCACTAAAAGCTTACTTGTGATCATTCCCACCCACCATAGTGGCTCCAAGAGATAATAATATCCACCAACACCTACAAGATAACAAAAAAATTACAAAGACATGCATAACATAAAACAAGCTTCCAAATAGAAATTCTAATAGAAAAAAGAAAAAAGAGAAATTCCCTCACCAGCCCTGACACCAGAAACTGCTGCAGCTCTTCTAAGGCCTTGCTTTTTAATGATAAAACTTGCCCCAATGAACCCACTTGACACCAAAGCTAGTATGAGACCTTTCAGATTCTCCTTGGACAGACCCATCTCGAAAAATCGTAACTTTCTTCTGATTTTGGATCTCTTCTTCTCCTTCTCTTCATGGATGAGACACGAGACAAACACGGCTCCTCAGATCATCATCATAGCTTGTTTCATGATTGTGGCATGGAAAGCAGGAAAAGATACAGTGTGTACCACCACAACCTTCTTACTCTATACCACCTGTGAGGGCCCCACTTGTTATTTTTAACCATTTTTTATAGTAGCATTAGTATGCTCAGAATTTATGCATTTATTGCGGACATTAATGAATACAATGACTTTGAATCAAACATGAAGTCTTAATCCAATCGTTTTTTTCCTTGGGGGAACATTCATGTTTTCAAAGTTTTTAATGCAACCTTTAATTGAATTATTTTGCCCTCACATGTTCAATTTTTACAATGTTACCTAATTGGGATATTGAATATATTTTGTTTATCTTATTATAATTGTCTTATAAAAAAATATTTTAAAATAATTATTATTTTAATTTTTTCATTTATATCATTTATAATATTAAAGTTAAAATATATTTATAATCTCTAATAAATATTTAATTTTTGTATTTATTCTCTATTAAAAAAAATTCTTCGTTTTTGGCTTCTGGTAAAACAAAAATTTATTTCTAATCCTTGACATTTTTTTTAGTTTATAATAAATTATTAAATTTTGTGTTTATTTTCTGTTAATTTTTATTTGTTATTAATCTTTTTAAATGGACAATAATTGAAGAAATTTATCATGGAACAAAAATAAAATTCCGTATTTGATCATAGCCTAACAAAAAGTATCAAGAAATAAAAATAAAATTATTAAACTATTCGAGATGTGATCTAAAGAAAATTTTTATCAGAAAATAAACACAAAATTTAAATATTTATTAGGAATAAAAACATATTTTAACCTAATATTAATGGTAAACAACAAAATC
>PYAF01006068.1:3407528-3447156 GCA_007407185.1 Glycine tomentella | reverse complement strand
TGATCTAAAGAAAATTTTTATCAGAAAATAAACACAAAATTTAAATATTTATTAGGAATAAAAACATATTTTAACCTAATATTAATGGTAAACAACAAAATCTATCAACGAATTAATGATGATATAAGATTAATTTTATAAAATTGTTACTCTCTTTTATCTATTTATTATATTTTCTCTGTTTGTATAAAATAACCTAAGACGATAATTATAATAGGATGAAATATAAAGTATTTTATTTAATATTTTAAATTACTCAATGATAAATTTTATTATTAATAGAATCCTTGATTTGTGATAACATATATGACATTTTTTAATAGTTATAATCTTTCCTATTTAACGAAATAAGTTAATTAGTGTAGTAAAAAACACATTAATTTTTTAAATAATTTTTGTATCCTTAATTTGAAATATTTTTTTAAATTTTTTTATCTTCATTTATTTAAACATTAATTAACATTTATCTTTTGGTTTTGGTTTTGCATAGGATTTTTCATTACTTACATAAGAAATTAGTCAACTTCTCAAACTCAAAGTAATAAAAAAAATTCTTTATAATATATATATATATATATATTTAAAATTTCATAAAGAATAAAAGTTGTTTTAGTTAAAAGTAAAATTCGATGTGGCTAATTTGAAAGAGAAAAGGATAAAATCTAAGTATATTTTAGATATAATATTTTTCAATTAAAATATAAAGTTTTACTTCAATAATTAATACTATTGAAAATTGGTTTAAAATAACAAGTGGGAACCTTACAACTTGGTCTAATATAACAAGGTTGTGGTTACACACATCATCAAAATAAAACTGCCTAAAATAATCCACTAATTTTATCCTATAAAAAATTACAAGTTGTGGCATTTATTTATTTATGTTTGTTGACTTGAACGGTTGTGCAGTGCATGTGCACATGAAGCTCTCGTGTGGAGTGGTGCAGGGGATAGAACAGAGGGTACACGTGTTGCATTCCTGAGCTGGCCAATAGAAAGTGTTGAAGAAGCATCTTAAGGGGATCGTTCCATTCCATGGTAGCCAAATGTAACATGGGGTTAACATTTTACATCCTACGAACACGTGTTTCGTATAAGGTGGTGGGGTGAGGATTTCTTCATGTGAGCATCTAACGTGGCCCATCGAAGCCCAATGTCGGCAACCAATTAAGAAAATATTTCCAAATGCTCCATAAATGAAAATATAAATTATTTAAATTAAGGGGGAATGAATTTTAAGAATTAATAAAATTAAAAATATATATCATTAACATTTGATACTTGATAGATAAGAAATATTAATATAGGAAGAAAAAATTAAAACTCTATTTAAAGTGGTTACGAGTTTTTAGTTTGTTGTTTTCAAACTTTTTGTTTGGATAAAATGGGGTTGAAGGGACTTTTAAATGAATTTCAAAATCATTTTAACTCACATTTGAAAATAAGTTTTATAGCTTTATATTTTTAAAAGTTGTTTAATCCCTTTCTAATACATTCTGCCACTCTTCACTTCTCATTCGATCTTCTTCTCTTTTCCTTCAACTTTCGAATGAGGTGATAAAATAAGTTGAGTCGACTAATTTCACATGGGTCTCGTTGAAAAAACCTACTATACTTCTTAGCTTGATCGAAAAAAGAGTTATAAGTAAGATTAAAATTGAAAATTCAAATCGCTTTAAATTGGATCAGATGGAATTAAAATTTTAAACTAAATAAAAAGGTAAGATGCATGCATGAATATGCCTGTCTACGCGCGTGCTCCTAGAGATGGATAGTTGTTCCATCGATGAATGCCAGTGTGTTGTTATCTCATAAGAGGAGTCGTTGTCTAATGCTCCTGATGAATGTCACTATGCTCTATCTCATAGGAGGTGTGATACTCTCGGTAGTGGCATTGTTCCTTGAAGTAATGTTTCAGTTGCCGAAGACAGTGTTACCTACCCTGTTGAACGTCATTGTGCTTCTTTTCTCTATGCAAAACTTTACATTACCAACTTTGTTGCACCGCATGACTTCTTCTCTGTCTTTGGTTTCATGATAGATTTTTGTCACCGCAGTGTTACCTCATCAACAGAGGGTCGACCTTGAGACCAACTTAGCTCGCTTCTTCCTGGAGTTTTTCATCCTTCATCCTTTAGCATGTATCAGCTTACACTTACTTATTGGTTCTCATAGGAGCAGTCATTGTTTACGTTGAGATGGACTATTGTCGAAATATAAGTATTGGATGAAGTCTCTCATTGATTAAAAATCAAAAAGGTGAGCAACAAGTGAAGGAAAAACAACATGAACATTAAGATTTTGTGTTAACGTGTGTACATGTCATTAGAATATATATATATATATATATATAATAAAACCTAGAAGTTGATCCTTGGTCGTACAAAATCTACGACGGTCATACAAAATCCACTATGGTCATGGTATTTGTGATCTATGAATAGCTCACCTCAACCGTGGTTGATAGCGCAATCATCTTTAGTTTACCACGATCGTGGTTCACATGTCAATGCTCTAATTGCATCAAAATTGTAAGTTTCTCAGCTCTTTTTCACATGAAAACTCTTGGACACGTCTTGCACAAACTAATACTAAACTGATTTATATCCTTGTTTTAATAGGTTTTTCCCTTAATCTTAATGCTAAATATATAATTAAAAAATTATATTTATATCCTTGATTTCAATGAATATCAATGGTTGGTTATTTTTGTATTTAAAATATTAAAATCATATAAAATAGTTATTAAATATTGTTAAAAAAATAGTTATTCAGGAAATTGAAAGAAAAACTAAAGGACCCATTGAATGAAATGTTTTCCTTGGTTGACGATTTGCAGGAATCAATTATTGTGTTGATATACCCGTATTCCACTATGTCCCTCATTCTTGATGTTTTGCCCTATAATGAAATGAAGCTCCTGGTGGAAGCTTTACATTTCATGTTTGTGTTTTCAAGTATATTTAATCTATAGATATAAATAAACTTAAGAACAAAAGGTACGTCCCACTAATTACTGCCTACAATAATCAATGTGTAACTTCTTTTTTGTCGACTTCTTAACAATTTTTAGACACTTCACTCAAGTGATAAGTTACCAAAAAGTAAATGCATCTTATTGTAGATAATATCAATTAATTCTCTTAAGTCATCATTAATTATACAACCTCTAGATTTCTCTCTTATGATTCGTCCAAGATATTACACAATGCATTGGTAAAACAAAAGCCATGCATGAAACATTGGAATCCTTCTCTTAATTTCTTGAGAACTGGTCATAGCAAAAGAATAAAACAAGATCCAAGAATAAACTATATTACTAGTTATGATTGTCTAAGATTGATATTTTTTTGGTCCTAGGTCAGAGACCACAGGTGTCCCTCCCACTGGATCAGAGATTTATCTCGTTCGCATTACATGATTATCGTTAATTCAAGAAAATTTTACATGACATGAAAATTGAACACAATTCTTCTGCTAAATAGATCAATCTCACTCATGTGAATACAATGGGATCTTCCACCACTGTGCAAACCCTTTGGGTTTGTCAAAGACTGATATTTAAATTTAAAGGAAAGGAATAATTCCAAAATCTTAAAAGATGCTGGAACAATGTCTCAGTCTGGGTACATGCATTCTATGACTTACTGGAATCGCATCAAACTTTAATCGAATGAAGGAAACTTAGGCAAGAAGCCGAGAAATCACTTTTCATTCACTATGCTGAGTAAAAAAAAAAACTTTGCATTCACTATTCACTGATGAAACTCACTTGAAGGAGCTACAAGATATTGGAAATTAAAGCTATAATTACCACAAAAATCCAATACATTTTTGTCTACATCAGCTAACATAATACTTTATGTGGTGAGCATTAAAATCCAATAAAATTGCAGAATTGACAATGTACAGTTTCCTAAGTATGTCTATAGCAAGTGGGTAAAACTCTTCGCTTTTCAAGATTTTCGCCATGTCACTTTGCTTGGTCATCTTCGAAGGAGTAGAAATCAAAAAGGAAAAAAAAACAATTGGCAAGACTAATTTTTCATCTTGCATTAGATCTTTTCGGCTTCAGCCATCTTCAAGGATGTGAATCCCAGTGTAGGGATATTTCTCATATCCGCCAAAACACCAAAAAGGGATCCGCAAGGTCTTATTCGCATGGGTGGAAGAAAAAAATTCCACAGAATGTACAATTGCTGAAGCTGTATAAATGCAGAGTGAAAGCCAACAGCCAACACTCTTGTAATCAGCCACTCGAATCCCCACCAAGCTGGTTACTTTATACCTGAAGAGAAGCCTTGTCTTGAAGGAAACCCACCAGGTTGTGTCCTATAAGGTTTCTCACTAGCAAAGCGTTTGTCCGATGGCCCAGCACCTAGGATCCCGAGTGAGTTAGGATCAGTAATCCGGATTGCATTACTTATGGTCCTTTGAGGTGGTGGCTGACCCTGGAAATGATTGTCACTTTCAGTTCTTCTTCTTCGTTTCCATGCCTCGGATTTCCCAGTATTATCAACTGGTTCTGGCATTTGATAGGTAGCCATATTTTTTAATCCTCTTTGCCTCTCCATATGGCGATGGAATGGATTTCCATTTCTGCTAAATGAAACAGATACTGACCCATTGGCGTGAGAGGGGCCAACCCCTGCCTCATCTTGCTCCTGTCTAAGTTTGGAATATATTTGATGAAGCCTCTCCCCTGAAAGATGGGAAAAAGTGGACACATATTTCCACAGTCGCACAGTCATTCCTGTAAATAAGCAAAAAAAAAAAAAAAAAAAATCAACATGTGGTAGAGAATCCTAAAAACCGTTAACCAACAACTATCTTAACCTATCCTCTTGAGAGGCAATAGGAGACCAACAGCAAAAACAAAAGGATATCATACAAAAACAAAACAGAAACCTTTCCTAGAGGAATGAAAACTTACTATCTTGCTTATAGGGTTCCTGTTCATGTTCTAGCACAATTTGATCTATCCTTCTCCCAAGAAGTTGTAAATAGTTGCGTATTTTTGAAAGCACCTAAAGTAGGGAGGCAGTAAACAGTGAGACAATAAATAAAAAAAGGACGTACTACAAGGAAATAAGCCAAAAGACATACCTTTTCCTTTGGAAGATTGGCACTAGTTTGCTGCAACCTGTGAAGACGTTTCAAAGTTTTCATTTCTTCAACCATCACATCTTGACACCATTCCATCCATTTTACCTCCTTAAACTGCTCATATACTTCCTCATTGTCAGACATTTCACCCTCTTCCTTTACTATAGATTCAACCTTCTGGGGTTTCTGAAATCTATCCTTTCTTATTTGGACATTAACAGAACTCAATTTTTTCTTTTTCTCCTGCCCACGTAACAGTGAGATATTAATCGTATTTTCTCTCTCTTTCTTGGAAGGCTTCCGTCCAACTCTGCTGTTGGCATTTTTCACACCAAGAACTGCGAGTTCCTATACAACAAGAAAAATCAAGACATCATGGTAAGTGACAAACAATGAAGATAGATTCAACAAAGAACTTAGCATCTATCAACAAATGAAGGTACACAGGAAGAATTAAAAAAGTAAAGTAGATCATAAATTGGTGGGTGAATGTTAACATGCACATGAAAAGATTGAGGTATTGCTTCAAATCATCTTTAATCACTGGAATACACAAAACGAGTGATAAAAATATGCCAGCATTCACATTCCTTTGGTACACTAAAATATCAACAAATTGGTAAAACATACGTCTTGGAACATGTCACAGAAGTGGATACTATACTATGAATGCAAATCAAACAAAATTCAGGGCTATGCAGAACAATCATTAGCGTGGAAACTAAAGTCCACTAATTTACAAAATTGAAACGAAAACAAACAGGCATGCATGTAAATCATATAGCCAAGATGATAGAATACACTGCCAGAAATCTACTATTTACGTATTATAATATTCTTGATTCTGAATCTGATATCAGTCTGAGATTTAACACTCATACATTCTCTCAACAAAATTCCCTTCTCCCACGACTTTTTGCCAACTCTATTCTGACTAATAGCATGCATATTACCCTCAATTCACATTATGACCACCGTACTATCATTTTTTTTTTATCAGCAAACCACCGTACTATCATGTGTAGCTTCTCCACCTCTTATTCTCTTCTTTCTAGTAAATACCCTAGTGATTGGCATATAATACATGTGAAACAATAAATACCAAACAATGACATGAAGGGTAATTAACAAAGTCTAAAAGAAGAACAGGAAGCATGTAAAAGCATTAGAAACAAAGAAAGAGTAAAGAACAAGCAAAAAAAGAAATTGAAGACCCCTTGGAAGATTTGCAGAAGAAACAAAAAAAAAAAAACATAATGCTGAAATTAGAATTTAGTTAATTGCATACTTGCTCCAAAAGGGCATTAGCACGGTCTTTCAAATTTGGAGCTCGTGGCAAGAAAGTTTCATGGTGTTGAAGTTCTACAGGTGCAATTTTTTTTGTAAGGCCAAGTCTTTCATCTAATCTAATCTTTTCCCAATTACCAAACCCATGGTAATGTATTCCAAGAAGCAATCTAGCATCATCAACTGAAAACAGGCAAAATACAATTAGCAAAGCAGCAATAAAGTCAACAGAATAATAACACAAATTATATAAGAGGATACACCTACTTTGATTCCATCCACAACCTTTGGACCAGTTCGATGGTTTAAGATACGACAGAACACGAAATTGTGCAATAGGATCTTCATATCGACCAATGCGCTTTGCCAAAAGTTGAAGTTGTTGGACACGGGTAAGTAGATCATTTGCCTTTACTGGTACACCAAAAAAATCCAGCAAAGGCCCCTGGATGCAATATTATTACATGTTATGAGCTTCTAAAAAAATAAGAATACAAATAACCATTTCAAACCCTATCTATTATAGGAAACTTATCGTTATACCAACCTTTGCATCTAGATTTCCAAGTTCTACTGCTTCTGTACAGCCATCAATAAGAGCATTGAAAAGTTCAATCTGTGCTCCAGGTGGAGCTGCCCCAACAGCACCACCAACCTCGGCAACAATTAAGTCAACTTGGCTCTCATTGCCATATTTCATAACCTGGCAAATTAATTGGGGATGAACATAAAACAGGAAAAATCATTTACTGCTAAAGAAAATAACAAAATGAAGCATTTACAACACATACATGCACAAACAACAAACACAAAATGATAATGCACAATAAAAGAAAAGCCCAAAGAACAATGAAAAGAAAAGGTTATTCATTAACTCAAGGGAGGTGTAAATGCAACGTCAACACACCCACTTTCTATGACCCACAGGGCAGTACCACAATTAACTCTATCCTAAAAAAGGAGCAAGGAAGAGATTTAGATGCTGACAAGGAGTAGATCCCTCCCTACTTAAACAGAAATTAAAGAAAAAGTACATGTGACCATAAAAAGCATGTCATTTCTGTAACAAAAACAGCAAAATTCAAGAAAGCAAACACTTCCAGTCACCATGAACTCCATTTTGAGCTGGCTTTAATTCATAGTCAAGCTTAGCCTAAGACTATCATACATGCACAAAAGTCCTATGAGTTTATACAATTCTTGAAGAAAATAATCAACATCAACATCAACAGCACCTTTAACCCAAGTTAATTGGGATTGGTGGTAGATGAACCCAATGATAGAACGGAAGCAATTAATATTTGGTATTCTTTTTTTAATACCAAATATTAATTGCTTCAGAGTAATGTATATGAAAACATAAATTATAGTTTTATATTAAATATATCAGTGAAGAAACAAACTCTAGAATCGGATCGGTTAGAAATTCAGTGCCACTTCAAGCTCATAGCTTCATTAATCCATGCATAAGCCAAAACCGGCTAAGTAAAATATGAAGAAATAACTATTCAGTTCTATTCTGCTCAACTACAATTTTATGGTCCTATCTCAGATTTATAATCTTTACAATACAAACTTCTACGTTCTAAAGTTTAAATGCAGATCCTACAGCACCTAGTTAGCTAACTTTTTCAGAATGGAAGAGAGAAAATAGCATGAAAATAGTGGGATGAAGATCATCAACAATATATTAATTTAGGAAATGCTTCTGTCTCCAATATAGGAAGTAACAAAAGCAATAGATTTAGTTTATAGTGAGACAACACTGAAAATTGTAAGAAGTAATAGAATCTTACTGAACGAGAAAAACGAAGTGCGTCTCTTTTAGATAAATTCCCATATGACCAATTTCTCACTTGGACAGATGCTCCCTCAATCATTGGTACTGCAGGAGCGGAATACTCTGCTTTCCGGCGTTTCGAAACTCGTTCAGTTGGTTCAGGTTCCTTCTTTTTTCTTTTATTACTTCTTCCAGATGGATCAACCTCTGCATAACTTTTAATATTTCTAGCAGATCGAGGAACAAGAGCTTCCTACAAGAACCAATAAAGATGAGGCACATAAAAGAAAATCATTTTAAGCATTAACTGAAACAAACATTTCACAAAATTATTAGAAACTCAACAACATATGAGAATTTTTTAATAATATATCTATAAAAGAACAGGATCAAACCTCTGCTTCGAATACAGCATCAGGCTTTATCCAACGGCTCCAGAAACTTCCATCATCTTCATCATTGCAAAAATTGGCAACCTGTAAAAAGTAAAGAGAAACAACTTAGCAATTCCTCACCATATACAAATCTATCTCTTCCCAAACCAGAGAAATAAAGATGACATTAACAAAAAAATCAATTTTAAAACAGAAACAACAAAATTCACAGTACTGTCCACATATCTTGCCTTAAAAGCACCCAATAATTCATTTCCTTGTTCCCCATCAGCTTCCTTCTCTTCAACTTTCTCTGCTCTTTCAAGAATCTCATCTATATCCATACTTAAGAGTCGTTTCTTGCTTTCTTCATCATTTCTTTCTTCCTTAAAAAGCTCCTCTGCTCCAAATCGTAAGATTGCAGACAGCTCATTCTGTCATTTCAGAAGCAAATGATTGGTGCAGTAATCGTGTAATTAAATATATATATATATAAAAAAAAACAAGTCTGCATAAACTAAAACAATTCAATGCAGTCCATAAATGATGAAAGCAAGGTAATAAATATTCACATGAAATTACAGTTTTCACAAAAGTCCTTACTTTGTCAAAATAACTTCCCCCTTTTTTGGCTTCTTTCTTTTCCAGTCTACCCTCTGCATTTAGTTTTTGAATCACCAAGTGGTCCAGAACCTATGGAACACATTCACATGAAAAATGACATAAAATTGTTGACCTAAAGGATTGGCAATAAGCAATTGAATGTCTTTTAGGAAAATATATACATTAAACATAAAAATATAGGATACCAAAGTTGGAGAAAAAGAGATGAAACAAAAACAGCCAGCGGATATCTAACGATTTTTAACATACCATTTTCTTCTTAGCACGTTCCAGAATATCTTCCTCAACACTTTTGCTTGTAACAAATCTATATATGTTAACAACTTCTTGTTGTCCAATTCTATGAGCTCTACTCATTGCCTAAAAAACATAAAAGTAACAGTAAGCACCAACAATTTCGTTGATTAATAATAAAATTATATCAGTTAAATACCTGCAGGTCATTTTGAGGATTCCAATCAGAATCAAATATTATAACAGTGTCTGCTGTGGCAAGGTTGATACCCAGACCTCCTGCCCGTGTTGACAGAAGGAAGCAAAAATCATCACTAGCAGGTGCATTGAAATGATCCATAGCTTGTTGTCGAAGCTCAGCTTTTGTACTGCCATCAAGCCTCTGAAATTGAAACCCTCGAAGTGACATATACTCACCCAGTATATCTAACATCCTAACCATCTGCAATACACCTCTGTTAAGTTAGAATCATCATACACTAATCCTTAAAGCACATTTCTTTTGTTTCAAAAATTAAAGCAGACTAGGATGCTTAGATAAGCAACATCAAAAGTTAGACGTTATTTATGATTTTCACATCCACCTGTTCATGAATTATGCACAAAGTCCTAAATCAATAGTGAAAGATTTAAGACTTCAGAGAGACCAGCAATCATATTTGTTCACCAGCAATCAGTAATAGATCAATCAGTATTTTTGTCAGCGGTAGGTTTATCCTAATCAATTAAATGAATTTTTGGTTTCAGTTCATAGATTATTCAAAGGATTTGAGGTCTTGAAGAGCAATGTTGATCAAATTATTTCCCTATTTTTTTAGATCTGTAATAGATCCAATCAGTATTTTTGTCAGCAGTAGGTTTATCCTAATCAATTCAATGAAATTTTGGTTTCAGTTCATAAATGTTGATCATTAGGACTTGAAGAGCAATGTTCACATAAAAAGCTAAACAGTCAGGTAAGAGATAAAAAAAATTCCTTAACCATCACCCTTTAACACATGCACATACACAATGTTCAGCATATTGGGGGTGGGGGGACTTAAAACAATTAGACACCAAAATTGATTCACTAGAACACTTGTACTGTAACATATTTTAAGGAATGGTTCACACGTCAATAACTGGAGAGGTATTGTCATTGACAGCTGATAAAAAAAATTCAATCTAATTTCCTTCCCTAGTTCTATTCAGTCAATTAGAAGCGTAAGAACAACTTATTCTTTCAATTACCCCTGGTAAAGTAGATAACAATACCAGCTAAATGAGCATGCCTAATAACACCAAGAGACAAAAAGCAGAAATATATAGGTTAATATGATATATTTCATTGAAATACATCCCACGGCCCACGCCACTAAGTTTAAGTGAATAATGGCACATAAAAATGTGATCACACAAACATTCCAGTAGATCATCTTTAAAACAACTAAAAGAACATTTTATATTTATTGCAACTGAACAAAAAGTAGACTTCATAGTTGAGCTAAACTAAAGAAAAAGTATGATGAAACATCGTTGAGCTAAAAGCTTCCAATTATATCAAGAAGCACATCCAGTAAACCAGTTTTAATTTTCAACAACAAACCTGAGAGAAAATCAAAACACGATGCTTGGTTTCATGCAATCTAACAAGCAGCTTATCAAGTATGACAAGCTTGCCACTGCTAAAAACAATTCTCTCTAGTTTACTGTTGTCACTACTTCCTGAGTCCGCACCATAGCCATGGTCAGCACTTTCAAACAAGAAGGGATGGTTGCAGCACTTCTTTAATTCCACCACAATATTTAAAAGAGAAACCTGAAATTTAGCAGAAAAAGATTAGTGATGATCTTTCAAGAGAAAAGAATATAGAAATATACATTATGAATTAAAACTTCTCCGAATTGTCAGTGCAGATGATAATAAACAGATGCAACATTTCATTTTAATATCTTCTCCCTTTTTTTAATTCATTTTGGGTATTTTTTATTTTCATAATATCTTCTCCCTCTAATTGAATATTACCATAAAAAATTAAAAAAATGTACCTCAGCTCCTTGACATGCACATAAATTTACCTTATACTGTATTTTTTTCACTTAAATAAAAAAGGAAAAAAAAGCATAAAGGCCCCTTAAACTTTTCTGCTTTTACAAACAGACACCCGAAACTTTTTGTCTCAATTCAGTCAATTAATCCTTAAACTTTATCTCTTCTGCAAATAGGCACCATGAACTATATTTTCGTTTCAATCAATCCTCTTAAAGTTTACGTCTTTTGCACATAAAATAAATACCTAAATTTCAATTTCATCTCAATTAATTCTTAAAATATTATCCCTTTCATTAATAATCTTGTGTTAAAATAAATTGAAATTAAATTACCAACAAAAAAGAAATTTCTAAACTTTTCCAAACATTAAAACATAATAAAATTTAGGATCAAAAAATAAAATGGAAATTTTTTTATTATTTTTATTATTACCCCTTTTATATATATATCTTCTAATTAATATTATTTCTTATATTTTAAATATGAAAAATGAGTTTTAACAAAAAAAAAAAATTTCAATGAATGATTAACATTTAAGATAAATAACTTAAAAAAAATATTTGTAAAACGGATAAATTTTAAAGATCAATTGAAATGCAATTAAAGTTCAAGGTGATTTACAAAAAGATTAAAGTTTAAATATCAATCATAATAAATTTAAAGTTTATGGTGTCTATTTGAAAAATTGTAGAGTTTGAGGATTAATTGAGACAAAACTAAATTTTAGGGTGTCTATTTGCAAAAGAAGTAAAGTGTAACAGAGTTTAATGTTATCTTCCCAATAAAAATAAGAAATCTTAAAAATAATAAACTGCACTAACTCTAGCTTGCTACTGTTGACAATCAATGAAGTTTGCATGGTGGAAAGAAACCACCCATCAAAGCTAAGTACTGGCATTTCCTACTTAATTAACCATCATCATGATAAAAGCACATGATCCATGTACGTTATGAACAAATGATTGTTAGAAACACAGGAAAGGGATGTAACCTGATTCCCACGAACTCCTTTGTTCAAATTGTGAAAATTACGTTCCAAAATCCACTTATAATACCTACACGAAGGAATACATCAACAGGAATTTTGAAAGTGAACTTACAATAATAGTATTTTTCCAAAAGAAAAAACTTTCAGAACTAAAATTGCACTTACTGTTTCTGAAGAGGCGACATTTCAACCCTAAGGATACGCTCAATTTTGGGGGGTAATGATTTCTCCACATCTTTGATAACTCTTCGAAGTATGTGAGGTCTCAATTCCATATGCAGATTTGCAAGCTAACAAAATAATTTATGCACATCAAATTACAGTGAGGCAGAAGTCAAGAATCTCAAGATCAAGGAAAATCAAGAAGCAGAGAAAAAAAGTAAAGGGTATCCATGACAACTTATACCTCATTCTCATTAAAAGAACTCAGATTCTTATAGTTTTGAACAAATTCATCCTTGCTCCTGAACTTGTCCGGATCAAGGAAATGAAGCAAAGCCCTACAAAACAGTGAGGGAGAGGGGAGGGGAATTGTCAAACAAACAAGAAAACCAAAGCAAAAAAAAAAAAAAAACAGACAACACACATAATAGAAATCAATTTAGTAGACATATAATAAGAAACAATCAATCAAGGGAGTCTCCCAAAAACTACTAAACTCTGTATTTGTGAGCTTGCATAAATATACATGCTATTAATACAGTAATGAAAAGTAGGGGTGCAAGCGGAACGGACCCAATCCGCGAACCTGCCCAGTCTGACCCAACCAGTTTAGAATTTTGTGGTTGGATTGGGTCATTGAATTGGATTGATTTTATTTTTATGAACCCAATTCTGATTGGATTGGGTGATGGGTTTAAAATTTTGAACCCGATCAAAACCCAACCCAACCAGCATATACTAAAACAAACATAACAAAATACTAATTATATATTATAATTAAACTTAATAGTAAATTACTAATATAGAAATTAGAAAACTCTAAAGCTTAAAGTCACTCAGTCTCGCAAGCCGCAATAGCATTTCTCTCTAAAACCCTTGCCGTCATCACCATAGTTGTAAAACCATAATTGAACGTGGCATGGAGCAAATGAACAAAGGAATCGAGTTGGCTGACTTATCTTTTGTAAAACAATGTTATATTTGAGGTTTATCTTTTTCTATTTATCATGAGTTGTACAATGTTATATGAACACGGTTTTTTTAAAATTATCCCTTACTTTTTTTTAGTTTAAGGATTTTCTTAATTTTTTTAAGACTTAAAGATGTGGTTATTTTTTAATGACCCAACCTTATAACTAATCCAATCCAATTAAAGTTGGATTGGATTGGGTTGTAAAAAAGAAGGTAAACCCAACCCAACCCAACCCAATCCAATTAACTTTAATTGGATTGAGTTGACAAACACACAAAATTCAACCTAATCTGGGCCACTTACACCCCCTAATGAAAAGGCAAAAATCTAGAAGCACCCTTGCAGGGTAAGACTGGAGGATGCCATAATGTAAGCTGCTTTAAATGGTTAATGTAAATGATATACAAATAACTCACCATTTACTAGGCCACACATCAAGCAGTTAATAATATCATTATATTCAGTAATAGCATTTATTAACACTTATCCATACAACAATATTAAGAAATCCAACAAATCCACAAAAGATGTAAGTTTCCTTTTTTGACAAGTCAAATATGAAAGGAAAATGTTAATGATACCATAGTTCTTCCACACTGTTCTGTAGAGGAGTACCAGTGATAAGCAACTTGTTCTTGGTGCTAAATTCCTAAAAGATTAGCACAAAAACAAGCCTTAAAATATTAAACTCTATCATAAACAATTGCACAAAAATAAATTTAGAGAAATGTTACATACTGAAAGTGTCGTGTACAACTGTGCCTCACTATTTTTTAGCCTATGAGCCTCATCCACCATCAGATAATTCCATTTGATCTTAGAGAGAACAGCCTTATCCTTCAAAACTACTTCATATGTAGTCAACAGTGCATTGAATTTTATTGGCTTCCCAGTTTTTTTCTCATTATAAAATTCATATTGTTGACAAACCTGCCACAAAATGCAAAACAAAAAATCATATGTAAAAGAAATAAATAAAAATAAAAAGCTTGCAGAATTTAGGCTTAAATATATTTTTTGGTCCCTCAAAATCAAAGTTGGGGTCTGTCTTTTTTAGTCCCTCAAATTTGCATATGCTTTTTCTAGTCTCCTCCTGACTGATTTTTGACAGTTTATCGCAAGAGGGACTAAAAAAAAACATTTCGCAAATTTGAGGGACTAAATGCAAATTTTAATTTGGGGGACTAAAAAGATAGACCCAAAAATTTGATGGACTAAAAACATATTTAAGTCTAGGCTTTTTAAAAACATAACTTAAATTCAAATAAAAATATCAAAACCACATCCACTTACTCAGCTGAGTATAGCTTAAATTTCTTTTCATGTAGCAAGAAATAACCAAGCAAATCAAAGAGAAGTAAACATCCATAGCAATATAGGGAAAAGGTGATTAAATGCTAGAAAGACAAAATTTGAAGCATGGAAGACTTGACAAAATTCATAAATCATAACTTAAAGACAAACTCAGAAATGTCTCACCTCTCGACTTGCACGAGTACCAACATATATGATAATATTCATATCAGGAAGCCACTTCCTGAATTCTTTGGCCCAATTTGATAAAGTGGACAATGGAACAACTACAAGAAAAGGACCATGGATTTGCTGGGCATTCTGTGCAAGGAACAAAAACGCACGTATTATTACATTGCAAGGGCAAGTGTAATCAAATAGAGTATTGATACTATACCTGCAGAAAACCAAGCATCGATACTGACTGAACAGTTTTCCCGAGGCCCATTTCATCGGCTAAAATGACATTTGTATCGTTTCTCCAACTGCAAAATGGAATACACAGGTTTAGAACACCAAAAAATTAAAACGTACCTTGACAAATATACAAGAATGCATACCTGTTAACAAGAAAATTCAGACCCTCAAGTTGATAATCACGGAGCTTTCCACCCTTCAACCATTCAGGTTGTTCCTCAAGCTTCCGCAAACTTGCTAAACATCACAACCAAAGATTAAAATCAGAACTTACATAGATAATATCATGATATTCTGTACATGAAATAATGAACCAAAATATTATTTATATGGTATTAAAAATAACGAAAGAACCAGTAAAAGGAAATAGGCTTCAGAAGGCAGGAACTACAAATAAAAGGAAACTATCAAATAATTCTCAATCACCCCTCTCCAAATCAACTTTCTCAAATTTAAGCTTAAGTAATGATAAAATGCAATTTTAGAATGGACAGATCAAAGTTAATTGTTAATAATCTGATATATTAATAAAAAATAAGACACGTCATCTTTGCCCAGAAACAGAAAAAATGAAAAATAAAAGTTACATCCTCTAAAAAAATCTAATACAATGTTAAATTACATATTAAGAACATGTAGAATAAAATGGTGACACATAAATGACCAAAAAATTTAGACCTATATCTATAAGGTTTTCTCAACTACAAAGTTTATCTTTAACGTAATCAATTAAAAATTGTAGTTTTGCATATTAAAAATTATTTTAATAATCTACTAAGTAGAAAAGGAGTAATACAGTATACAATTTCCTCGATAAAGCAATTTTATTAAAAAAATAAGAGAGAATGGACAAAAATTGTCCTAAAAGATTTCACAATATAAAACTAGTAAAAAGTCACACCTAGAGTCCAATACCGAATTCATACCAAAACTAAAAGTTCAATCATGTCCCAGCCTGCTCCTATATTTAATAGAGCAGACATGCCATTAAAAAAATGACCCTAATTTGAAATAGAATCGAGTAAATCAAGACTGAGAAGTCCCTCGTGATATGAACATAACCGAAATGGATTTCTGGTACACTAAACAAATTATAGTGATACAATATAATTGGTAAAGGTGTACAAAATACTGTTGGTCTTTTTGCTTAGTAATTTAATTCCAAGAACTTAGAAACTATATTGTTGTAGATAAAAATGATAATAACACAAGTTTACCACACCAGCCACCATGTCAAGTGCATACACAGAATCTGTCAGAGCACTGCCCATAAACAAGTCGAGGAGTCTACCAACCTTTGCTCTTCTTACGCTGAGAATCTACCATCTTTCCTTGAACTGCCATAGCAGCCTCACGAGCCTGTTCAAATATGGCAGAACAAAAAGTTCACTGTAAGATAAATAGGTAATATCCAAATTAGCATATATAAATCTTATTAACATGTATGCATTGCAATAAATACAACAACCAGGCCTAGTCTATTCCTAGTGGGTTCAGATGCGAAACTCCCAAAACTACCCTAGGAGATAACCATTCTTAGCACTGCTCTCACCCAAGCATGCACAGCACCAGAAGTTTAATTCAATTGAAGGCAGAAATACAGGAGATGGATAATAACTTCCATAAGAAGAATGACTACAGCCAAATAACAAACTTTTCAAAACCAATACAATAATGAGAATAGAGTGAAATAGAGACTTACCTTATACTCATCAATAGCATGTTGAGCAAAAGCAATATCAATGTCCTTTTCCCTAGTACATCAAGAGTGACAAATTACATAGAATCAATAAAACAGAATAGATGCCTTATAACAGAGAAAACTAACATCATAGTATCATACTTGCTAAATAAAGATCTAAAAGTTTAAAACTTGGTGTACAACAATGCTTAGAGATCAATCCATCCTCCTCTCTAACATGAAGACACTCGATTCACAGAAAATGAAACAAAAAATGTAAGTAAATCATAACTAAATTTTTAGAGTAGTGTACCAAGTCGCTTCAGCATAAGATAGTCCTTGCCACTTGACCAAGTATTCTGGAATAACATTGCCAGAATTATCTTGGCTGATCCTATCTGCAATTATTCTTTCCACCTGAAAATGCAAATAAACAATCCAATTAGCAAATACCAATACATCAGAGAAAACAAGACCAAAGTAATGAAAATATTGGAATGCAGGAAAGCAAACCTGACTGTTCTGTTTGATAATATCTAGATCCATCTCCTTACTAACGTCATTTACCTCAATCTGCATACAGGAACAACCAAACAAGAAATTATTAAAAAAACAAATAATATCAATGTTCTTTTCCGTATAAACTATTTCCACAAAATAAATTTCCACAAAAACTTCTGCAGTATTTATAGCCTCCAGACCTATTAAATAAACCGGAGCATCTAAATTGATTGGCTGAACTCAAATAATTACCTCCTCTCTTGAGATTGTCCTCCTGTACCTGATGTCTTCCATTATTTTCTTTGTATAATTCAAAACCTTCTTAAAACCACTGAGCTGCAATCTCACATAAAGACAGAATGTATTAAATTTTGGCCAGGAAAAAAAAATCAACATGTGAAAGAGTAAAACAACCAAACAATAAGAAGCAGGATTGTTATAATAAAAAACAGAGACAGACCAAAAGAAAGTTACAACAGTGCAACAATGATTAATGCATAATAAACAATAAGAATAAATATCATACGTTTTGCAGCTCAGCAAAAGATTTCCACTGACAGTGCAAATGTGACTGCCCTTTCCATTTTATCAAAAATTCGATCTCATTCCAATCAATTTCCGAATCAAACAAGTGACTCATTAAAACAGGCTCTGTTGATCTATTATTCCTTTGAGCATCTTCAGCCATGCCCTTTGGCTGATGCCAGAGCACCTTTTCAATGGAGTCACCATCGTCCTCTTCCATTTCTTCCTGAAGAACACTTAAAAGAATCACATCAGTAGAAATTAATTTAAAGTATATATTAAGTAAATAGGAGGTATCATAATAGCATAACTAACATCTCATACTCCCACCAGAAAGCCATTCCAATATAAAAAGCTTAATAGCCTTATAAAATCATCATTGCTAGATTAAAGTACGCTGATCCTTTTGATAGATATAATAAACTAGAATTAAAGAAGGCATCTACAAAAAAATGACATATATGATATATCCACTCCGTACTCTAACAAATCTATTATCCTTCCAGAGAGATAGATTGGGAAATCTCAAACATCAAAACCAATGCAGCTGAAATTACCATCTTGCATCTTTAGCATCAACTCCGTCAAGCAATCAGCAAACCTCATAACTGAGATCTCTCCACCACCACCACACCAAAAGTAAAGAATAGAACAGCTGGCACAAATTACAAACATAAGCTAATGGTCTCCACCAAGTGGCCATATACCACTCAAAACAAAATATCCAATTTCATAAGCTTTCTTCAAGCCAGTAATCATTCTCTTTTCTCTCACTCAAAGACAATATACAAAGGATAAAAAACATCACCTCCTTTCCTATATCCTTAAAAATTCTCAATTTTCTGAATGCTGATTTAAAACAAGATTTGAGTATATTTGTTCCAATTCTACTCAGTAAAACACCCAATAAATTTAATAATCCTATCTCTTACGCACGATAAATAATGAAAATAATAGATAACTCAACAATCATCAGTTCATCACAACATAATTTCATTTTTTATTTTTTTCCCCATCACATTGAAACTGAAACAGAGGAATAGAAAAAGAAGTGCATTTAATCCTGCATTCCACTTCCTACGAAACATTAATCTGAATTCTGAACTTTAATTTTTCTGATAAAAAAAAAGCCTGAACTTTAAATCATGCAATCTCACATCCACTCACCCCCAAAAAAGATAAAACACACATCTTAGAAGGGCTGGGTAGGTGGACATAAGATACTAGTTACAGATATAAAAAATATTGGGACAACTTTTTTGTGGTCATTGATGTATCCTAATTTGGAGCCAACCTTCACCTAGTGAGATAAGGCTTTGTTGTTGTTGATGTATCCTTATTTGGAGCAGTTTTAGCAGGTTAGGTTTAGAATGGTGATGGTAAAAAGTAGGTGAAAATTTCTTGCACTACACAGTTTATGCAGCCCATTCATGTACTTGGTTGGAGCTGTACACTTGCAACTTTAGGGGTGTCTCTCTACTCTGCAGCTTAATTTCATTTAGGATTGTGCTTTTGGCTCCACTATAAGCTGCTCGGATACAATGGATATTTCAATGGAGTAGTGACTTCCCTCTCTTCTTTGTAATAAATAAATCTTTTTTTGTCATCAAATATATGTAAAACTTATCCTTGTTAAATAAAACCACAACTTCCTAATAAATTTTTTTTAATCAATAAGAAGAAAAAAATGTCTAACCAGTAGTCATTTGCGATGCAAGTGAAAACATCCTTTGGAGGGTATGTTATCCGAAGTGACATGATGATTTGAGTCTTATATGTGAGAATCAATATTTAACATTTAATTTTAGTAGATAAATAAACCCCAAAAGATAGGAGGTAGAAACCATGCTCGGATGTGTATAATGAAGGTTGTACCTTTTGAGACTTTTTCTTTTTCCCTTCATCAGCTTCTTCACTCTCTTCACTTTCAACATATGATACCTTCCTAACTGTCCTACTAGAAGTGCGAACCTCACTGTTGCGCAAAGAAAAACCTGTGGCTGCAGATGAGCGACCATTGTTCTTGCGGACATGAACACTCCGCTTTTTTGTGCTTTTGAAATCCTCATCACTATCACTGTCGGAATCCTCCGTTGTTGACTCGTTGGCCTCAAAAGATGATTTAACCCTTCTTTGTCGACTTGATGCAGCATACACCTTGCGATCTCTGGTAGATTTTATGTTTTGTCCAATCTTACCTCGTTGCCTTCCTTTAGGTCTTTTAGCATAGAAAGATTCATCATCATCTGAGACAACTATATTTTCGTCACTGTCATCATCTTCATCCGAGCCTTCACCTTCCCAATCTTTATCCTGTAACATAACCACAGTTAAACCATTTGATATTATTAGGAAACATCCACCAAAAACCAAGACAAATGAACATCAAAAGTCAAAACTAGCAGTAAAGCAAAATTTGTCCTCTAATGAACATATACAAGACCTTACTAGATAAAAGACCATTAATGAAATAGAATTCAGCAACAATAATAACCACAAATAAATGACCTTGTTTCCAGCATGACCACTTGTGGCGGGCTCAAAGTCTGCATCGTCAGGATCATCTTCTGCATGATGTTAACATTAAAAAATCAGTTGTTCTTCACTTATCAGAACTAGGTAATAAAGGCCAAACATTAGCTATTTTAAAAGCAGTACTCCATACTTAAGAAACAATCTTTATATAAATAAAATGCTCAACATACCATCTGCTTCGTCCTCTTCTTCATAATCAGCATCATCACCAACATCATCATCTTCACCATCATTATCTTCAACATCATCTGAAAACCTTGAATTCCTACGCAAAGTTCTATTTGCAGACGTCGACATCCGTTGTGGCCATGAATTCGATCCAGTGGGCTTTTTGATCCCACTGTAATGCAATGAATCACTTTGCTCTTCCCCATCCTGCTCATAATACTCATCAGACAACATCTCTTCAGCTGGAACATCAGAGTGACCTCTTGGACCTTTTCCTGCCTCCTTTTGTCCATCGTCATCATCTGAGTCTACTCTTCCCACTCTTCCATCCAATGAATTATCTTCAGACCCATCTGCATTTCTATAATCTGATCCACTTTTTGATTCCTGCCCAGATTCAGAACCATTTTGAGTGTCCATTTGCCCACAGTCCTTCCAAAATGTTGAACCCCATCTTCCGACCATAGCTGTTTTACTACCAGTAGTCTGCAATTTTGATTCTTTCACAGCATCCCCATCATTGGCTGTTGCCTCAGTTTGTAGTCTACTGGAACCATCTGGTTCGCCATCACTCTCATACTGTGCCTCCATGTTCATATCAAATTCTTTCTCACTAGAAGTTGCATCAGCACAATCATTACCTACTGATCTATGAACTCTATTAGCATTCTGTCCTTGGCTTTTATCTTCCATGACACCATGTGAGACTGTATCATTTGAAAAGTTCCTAAAGAAAGCCATCCTGTAACATATGACTAACTTACTATTATCTTTACTTCAATCTCCACACTGTGGATGCAACTAATTATAAAAAAAAAAAAAAAAAAGTGACAAAACTCCAGTGCTGCTTCAGTTATCTTCTGTCTCCCCAGTCCCCAAGACCTGAAAAACAAAGAGTGATATACGATCAATAGAATCCTTAATGATGCCCAGCTCATGCCATTGATCACACATTGATGATATAAATAACAAAATAGAATCCCGTATTACAACCATCCAGCAAGTTAGAAAAGACGTAGAGGAAAGGCATCAAACCAATTTACATCTTCTGCAACACTACTACAAATACATACTTACAAAACCACCAAACATGCTTAGCTCTTAGTAGACAAATTAGCAGGTTCAAGTGTTCAATCATCAGTGACTCCATAGAGTTGCAATTCCTTTACAAACCACAGGTTAATGAGTTAAAATTCCTATGCTATTTATTTCCGCACATTCTCTAGCAAATGTGCAAGTTGAAATGAAATAACAAAACCATGCTCCAGGTTCAATTCAAGCGGAACTTGTACCAGGTATGGCAAATTCGATTTCAACTTCAAATTCTAGGTTAAAAACAGTCCTATATGCATTATCCTAAGTTCACGAATGAACCACATTGATCAAGGAGTGTAAGCACTGCTTCAAACGACTGTCAAGTTTAACGGTCAAAACTGAATTCCGTTAACACTCCTATTTCGCCAAAATCGAATTTC
Organism: Glycine tomentella; assembly: GCA_007407185.1. NCBI lineage: Eukaryota > Viridiplantae > Streptophyta > Magnoliopsida > Fabales > Fabaceae > Glycine > Glycine tomentella. Next base: position 3,425,001 of record PYAF01006068.1, on the reverse strand, counting down.
AACACCGTGCAATGCACAAAACCATCAGCATCATATCAAAAACAAGTTAATCTCCGAAAAGCAACGGCAAAACCGAATCGAAAGGGATAAAGCAACGGATCGAGCAGCAAACTGAACGAAGCTCGTCACTAAAACCCTTAAGGCTTGGAGCGCGCGACCTTCGGAACAAAAACCCGACCTAAATCCGAAATCGGAACCCTAATTCCGAAACCGAATCACTAAACAATGAGCGAATCCATGCGCCGATGATGCAAGCAAGAGCGAGCGAACGACTCTCACCTTTCCACGTGCAGATAGCAGAACTGAGTTCCGGCAATTTAGTTCGAACGGAAGGAACCGCGACGAGTGACGGTGCGCAGGTTAATAATTGTGAGCGCTCTTCCTCCGATAAGGACTCGCCGGAAACGGAATCGCCGGCTACGAATATCAAAAGTATAGAAAAGAGAGAGTAAAAAGGACAGAGGAATCGGTTGATGTTTCAGAAATCGCGGTGGAGCGAGATTCGAATGAAGGAGCGGCGGTGGCGTAGAGATTCGCCGAGCGCGGCTGTGGCGGTGGCGGCGGGTGGTAACTTCCGATTTAGAGAGTTAAACGACGAAGCGATTTGGATTAAACGACGATGATTTTCAGATGAAAGGGGGAAGAGTCTTTTTGTTTGCCCTTTTTTTTTTTACTCTAGAGACACACGGAGAATAGGATATATTAATAATGTGAGGAAAAAAAGTTTTTGTTTTTTTTTATATTTGGAGAAACGTTTTTTTTATCAATTTGGAGAAACGTTTTTATATATATACACTCTTTCAGAGTTTCGGTCTTTGGTTTATCTTTTTTTAATTCTTTTAATTTCCGCTGCCTCATGAGTCATGGTGGCATTGGCTCTTGAGTGTAACCAACTATACGAGTCCACGTGGCGATCATGTTGGGTGGTCATTGAATTGAACGCTTAAGGTAAATTCGTATTTATTTCTGAATAATTCTAAATTTTCTTATAACTATTTATTATTAGTTTACTTAATTTTTACAGTAAATATTAATTGTATTTAATATTTGTAAGAAATTAAATATAATCATATATTCTTTATAAAATGTTAATGTTTAAATTTTAATTAGCAACCTAGTTTGTGGAACGTAAAGTTAAATATTTATTTTTTATATAAATAAAATTAAAATATATAAAACTATACTTAAAATTTGTAATAAATAAATATTTTAGATTTCAAATTTACGATAAACTATTTATATTTTGATACAAATTTGTTTTTAACTACTGACAATTGCTTCAAAATTATTAAAAATAAATAAAAATTATAAATTGAAAGAGATAGATAATTAAGATATTATTAGATTAAAAATAAAAAACATGTGACTCAACCAGAGTAATCGTAACTTCTAAAAATAATTTTATTTAAGAAAACTCCTAAAAATACATCCTAAATTAATTCAATAAATATAAAAATTATAGATTGTAAGGGTGGATAATTAATATATGAGATTAAGAAAGACAAAAGAATGTGACTCTATGAGAATGAAAATAACTTCTAAAAATATTTTAGTTTAAGAGAATTCCTAAAAATATAACCTAAAAACATTTTCGTTAAAGCATAACTCACAAAACTAATGAGATTCAGGTGTATAATATTAGAGCATATTTTAAGAATAAAAAATGCAAATTAAGTTTAGAATTGTGGTTTATTATTCCTTTAAATGGAATAATTTTTCATTTTATTATTTATAAAATAAAAATCTTGGAGAAGTTATATTGTCAATTTATCAAGGATAAATTTAGATGAGTTTTTTATTCTGAATGGGCTGGGGCACAACAGCTCCCAGGCCCACAATCAAATTAACTTTCACCGGAGAAAACATTACAACGCAAATCACCCTCGGAAAGGATCCAAAGCAGACATTACAAAAAAATTGAATAGCTATTATACTTGGAGTAAATTATATTTGTACCCTTGCTCAAATTCTATTCAATATCTTTTCCTTTTTTATCCTAAAAAAAAATAATTATTTAGTTCACATTACATCATACCCTCTCTGTTCAAAATACTGTTTAATAATTTAACAAAAATTAAACACATGTTGATCACATGACTTTTAATGAAATTTTATGTTTAAAACATCCTCATCTTCTTCTTCTCAACTTGAAAATATTTTAAGACTCTTGCTTATTTTTTATTGTTTAATTTGACGTAAACCCAACTTTTTGTTGAACGTGAACCCGCCTTATTGGTACTGAGTGTTAACACTCTTCCTCTCATCCTTTGTTTTCTACTAACAGACATATGAACTGAATTTTAATTCTTAAAAAACATTTTTCAACACATCATTATTAGTCTTAAGGGAAAGAATTTTAGCACTAACAGTAGAACAAAACCACAAAATAAAAGAGTGATATGGTGGCAAGTCTAAATCATTAGCAATGTTGTTACACAGTCATGTGCATATTTCACTTGGTTCGTCGCATTGGTCCGTAAAGTGGATCAAAATATTCATGTTGCCTAGTTCAGACCCCATGTATTCCAGTTCATCTATTGTGTTCTTATTGTTCCAAACATTAACACTATTTAATCAACAATCATAAACAAAATAATTTTTAGCTTATCCATTCTATTTCTTATGGTCCCAAACATCAACACTAATAAACAAATGATTTTAAAAATCATAAGTGGTCCCAAACTGTCCCCCATTGAAACCCCATTTAGAAATAGGCAACAATAAGCAATCAAAATTAAATAAATAATCTTAAAAGTAACTTATTTACAAAGTCTAATGGTCAATTACAAGCATAACCCTAGCGTGAACATAAATCGTGGAACAGGAAGAGAAACAGAGCGTTCGTGAACGTCGCAAACTGGAAGATGAACAATGGAGAACTCGCAAACTAGAAGAGGAATAATGGAGAATTCGTGAACTGGAAGAGGAACAAAGAAGAACTCGTGAACTGGACGATGAAGAAGAACTCGCAAACAAGAGAAAGATGAACAGTACTCGCCAATAGTGAAGAGGAATGAAAAAGAATGGAACGTGAATCCTATATTTTAAAACTAATTGGGAGGGGATAATTTGGGTTTTACAATTAAAATGTAAGGAAAATTTTGTTTTGCTCAAATTTCACCTAATAATAACTAACGTCAATTATAATATGTGAGCAGACTAAATTGTCTTTATATTTTAATTGTAAAATTCAAATAATCTCCTCTCAATTAATTTCAGAATTTAGGTTTCACGTTCCATTATTCTTCCTCATTCACGAGTATTGTTCATCTTCCTCTTGTTGGCGAATTCTTCTTTAGCGTCCATGAGGTACGAGTTCTTCTTCCTCTCACAACGTTCATATTCCATTCCTCATCGCCAATCGCGAGTTATTCACCGTTCTTCTTTCAATTCACGAGTTCTCCATTGTTCCTCTTCTAGTTCACTAGTTTTTCATTGTTCCTCTTCTAGTTTGTGAGTTATCCAGTGTTCCTCTATTTCTCTTCTTGTTCCACGATTTTTGTCCACACTAAGATTCTGCTTGTAAATGACTATTGGACATTGTATATAGATTACTTTTTAAGAATATTTATTTAATTTTAATTGTTTATTGTTGCCTATTTATGAATTGGTTTTAGTGGGGGACCAGTTTGAGACCACTTATGATATTTAAAATCATTTGTTTATTATTGTTGATTAAGATAGTGTTGATATTTGGGATCAAAAGAACACAAATGCAGGAGCAAAACACTAAATTTGAAGCAAATGATCATATTCAATCAAAGAAAAAAATTTGAACTAAAAAATTGAAGAAGAAGAAGGAAGGATGTTAACACTAAGTATCAAGAATGTGGGTTTACGTCTAACAAAAAGATGGGTTAACATCCAATTAGAGAAAAAACAAAAAGAAGAGTCTTAAAATTTTTTCAGGGTGAGAGAAAGAAAATGAGGGTATTTTAAACATAAAATTTCCTTATATGACTAACATGTTCCTACTTTCCGTTAAATTATTAAACAGTGTTTAGGAAGAAAGGGGTCTGGGTGTAATGTGAGCTAAACAAATAAGAAATTTTTTTAAGGTGCAAAAAGGAAGAGGTATCACATGAAATTTAAGCAAAACACAAAGGGTGTGAATATAATTTACTCATATAATTTTAGTTTATCTCAATATGTTTAAAGAACATGGAAATATTTTTAAAATTATTTTATTAAATTCTATAATTAAAATTATGGATAAATTAATATATATGTATATAATAAAAACTTACTCAACAAATTTTAATTAGATTGTTTAATCAGTTACACATTAAATATATTTATGTTTTCATTTAATGTTAAAATAATATTAATATTATAGAATGTGAAATATATTAAATAACTTTTTAATTTAAGATAGCTAGGATTTTATTTTGTACAATATACAAGATAAATAAATATTTTAAATTTATAAATTAGCTTATAATTTAAATTCATAATAAATAAATATTTGAACATATAAATTATATTTTAAATTTATAATAAATAAATTATATTATAAAATGGTTAATTTTATTATTTTTGATAATTATTTTAAACCAATGAAATACAATTTAAAAATAAATATGAAAACATATTTCCATCAAAGCTATTTTTGTCAAAAAAAAAAGATGGAGGTTAACTTATAAAAATGGGCCGGAATAGCAAAGCATCAGGTCACTTGGGAAGGTACAGGAAGCAAAAAGCCCAATGCAACTCTTTGTGGGCTTCAAGGCCGTCAAGTAACTAGTAAAATAATATTTTTTTCTTATGGAGTGTTTCTTTTAAAAGGTCATGGATTGAATTTAATTCTTTTAAATTATAAAATTCACTTTAAAGAGAAAATAAAAAATTAAAATTAATTATTAAAATCATAATGAAATAGACAAGCACGTATAATTAGTTATATAATAAGTAACGAGTAATTATGTTTTTACTCAATTAAAGAATTATTTAAATCTTAATTATTAATTTTTTAATATCATAATCATAACTCCTTATTTTATTTTTCAAAGTGTCTTGTTTTGTTCACTTAAAAGGATAATGTCACTACGCACCTAAGTTGGCTTCGGAAGTGGTAACCACTAATCAGTGTCACAATTTACAAGTTCTTGATATTTTGATAATAAAATATTAGTCGTCAATTTCGGATGAAAGGAATACAAAACGGAAATGGTCAATGTAATACATTTTTAGGACATATTCGGATTAAAATTTAAAAATTTAATTTGGATTAAACTTAAGTTTACAAACTAAATTTATAAAAATATTCCAAACATTATTTCTTGTTAAACTGAATCTTCAGATAAAATTTTGTTCTTAAATATATTTTGAAAAGTGATCAAACGTGATTCCAAACACATTTTTCTCATAAACATACATTAAAATGTTTTCACCCCAAGTCCAAAATCCATTTGTTTTTTACTTGTTATTCATTCCAACCAAACGCCATGCTCTCTTTCGTGGAGTAATAATAATTCCATCACGTAAAATAACATAACTACAGCAGGTGGAAAAAAAAACACTAGCTAATTTATCTTATTGGATTTTTCTTAATTATGTTGTGAAATATTATTATTTATCATCAAAAAATGTCGATGATAAAATTAATATCATATATTTTAATTATGATAATAAATATGTATTGATTTACATTGTCATCCAATTACAATTCATTATTTATAATAAACTTGTTAATTTTTTAAAAATTATCTTAAAAATCATACAAACGATAACTTGTAAAGAATTACAATATAAAACTATTTTATTTACAGTGCTTTTTCTTAATTAAAATTGTGTGATTGTTCAAGGTTTTGAAAAATAGTCCATAATTGCAATTTTTACTACAATGTAAGGTTTATGAAGTGTTCACAATTGCAATGCAACAGAAATTGTAGCTCCATTAGTCGTATTTGTCTAAAAAATTTCGACAAAAGTACAATCACAATCATGACTGTAATTTAAAACCTTTACATGCTACTGTTAAATTATGTCAGAATATTTAAAATCTATTTTCTAAAATTTTAGCATACCCTACCAAAATCACTTTGAATTATGATAAAGCAGAGGGAAAAAGAAAAATGTACCGTGATATGACATCTCCTAGATTTCATTATGCAGGTGATAAATATTTCCTAGAATATTACAAGCAAGTAGTAAACGAAAACCAAGGAATCTAACTCCAACCCCCATATATTGTACAGACTCCTGAGGTACTATCAGCATTAATTCCCTTTCCCCTTTAGCATCATTGTCCAACTATAGTAAAATTTCCAGTATGCCTACAACATATGCAAGTCTCTTGTTCTCACAACTATGTGTTAATAAAGAGAAAAAGAAAAATAAAACCTTTAAAACTCATGACAAACTAGTTAGGAAAATTGACATCTTTACCAACCGACACCATTAACACATGCAAGGCACATGTATAGAGTCGGCTTTTTCTTTTATTTGTTCTTTAACTTTTCCTTTGGTTCTTTGGTAGTAGATCACTGCTTTTGGAATGCGTTTGGTTGCTTTGCTTGTGCAAGCATTTCAACCACTTCCCTCATAGTTGGTCTCTCCACACTTTGTTCCTGAACACATAGCATGGCCACAAAGAATATCTGCTTTGCTTCATCTAAGGGAATGTGACATAGCCTCTCATCTAGAATCTTCACCACTTTGTCTTTGCTCCAATTTGTTTGCAACTTGGTCCATTGAACAATGTCTAGACCTTCTTCACCAAAATTCCCCACTGGCCTTCTCCCTGTTAGTAGTTCTAGCAGCACCACTCCAAAGCTATAGACATCACTTTTTTCATCAACTTTCAATGTGTATGCATATTCTGTGATATATAAATCAAAATCAGTACACCATAATAGTTGGCTTTCACATTTTAGCTCAAAAGTTAAAGTAGCTATGCCTATGTATGACAGTACAATAAATGTCATTGTTGAGGAAAAAACAGTTTTGAGTATATAATATAATGATGATGATGATGAAAAAGACGGGCTAATTAATAGTTTTATAAACAAACAAGGGAAAAACTTTATTTTTAATTTTCAAGTTAACCAACTAAATTTGTAAGAAGACAAGTTAGTGGTGCCTTGTGCCTGTAAATTGTTCAATTTTCTTTTTCTGGGGTTTGGAGAAAGTAAATATTAGATCTCAATCTGGTGCCTTGATGAAAGAAGAATATGCTTTTGGTGGCTCTTATGGATATGTTAGTCAAAAAAGGATGGTTGTGATTGGCTTTGGTTTGAATACGGGTTTATGGTTTCAAGGCATGCCAAAGCACAAACCCAGTTAAGGTAAGGAAAAGCAAAAGATTGAAAGATTGAAAGAATTTTCATTTGTGTTAGTGGAGCCTTCGACCAATCTAGAAATTCACGTACATGCAGGGATAAAATAAACAAAATATTTTTGTGCTAACAAAAAACAGAAAAAGAGTATTAATTCTTATATTCCCGTTGACTTTTTTATTATGAATATTTGATTGTTAAATGGACCTGAAATAATCATCTCTGTTGATATCCCTTGACCTTATTAACCCAACCCACTGCAGTTGGCCTAGTAGTGAAAATTTTGGATAATTTGCACAATATTCTAAGTTCAAACTTAACTGTTGTCATTGTGCATAAAAATAAAAATAAAACCCTTGAGGCCTTGACCTCAATCATTTCACTTGGTCAACCTTTTTTGGGGAGCCAAGCAACAATGTCTCCTAAACTTTGAAGTTAGAGTTTATGTAACCAATATAAATCTATTAGAAGTAGTTATCATATTGTAGACTAACCGATTCATATATTTATATATTTAAATATTAAAATTAAGTACCTGGAGCAATGTAACCATATGAACCAGCAATGGAAGACATGCACTCTGATGTCCCAGTATCTTGCAAGAACTTGGCAAGTCCAAAATCAGCAACATGAGCCTCAAATTCAGAGTTCAATAATATGTTGTTTGACTTCACATCTCTGTGGATTATCAGAGGGGAACAATCATGGTGCAAATAGCAAAGCCCTTTTGCAGCTTCTGTTGCAATTTTCAGCCTAGTATCCCACTTTAGAAACTCTCCCCTCTTCCCATGCAAGACTTCACCTAAGCTTCCATTTGGCATGTACTCATAAACAAGCAAATTGGTCTCTCTATTTGAACAAAATGCCAGCAACCTCACAATGTACCTGTGCCGGATTCTTCCCAGTGTCCTTATTTCTGCTGAGAGGCCATTATCATGAGAACATCCTTTGTTGATTCCCAAGAGCTTCTTCACAGCTACTTGCTCTCCATTTGGCATTGTTCCATGGTATACAACCCCAGCTCCACCCCTTCCTATGGTATTGCTTTCCTTTATGCACCGTATGATGTCTTCACTTCCAAATTCCAGATTCTGAAATGTTGTGAGCTTCCATGAATTGGAGTGCCTTCTTTGCTTTCTGCTCTTGATAAAGGCCAATGTTGCAAATGCCAATGAACAAGCCAACAGTGCCACTGCAAAGAGAAGCTTATACTTCCCAGGAACTCCAGGTCTTGCACTGCCACTGTCTTGTGACTCCAATACTGCATTTGAAGAGTGTTTACATGGATTCAGCTCATATCCACAGAGGTGAGGATTTCCCACAAAGGATGTAGAGTTAAACACTGAGAATTGCCCCTCCTCAGGTATTGAACCAGAGAAGTCATTGTGAGAAAAATCTGCTGAAGTCAAGCCCTTCATGGCCCCAAGTTCCTTGGGAAGACTTTGGCTTAGGTGGTTCCATGAGACATTGAGATAGTTCATTATGTGGATTTGAGAAAGCTGAACTGGGATAGGGCCTGATAGATGGTTTTGGCTCAAATCTAAATAGGTGAGCAACAAACAGTTACCTATCTCGGGAGGAATACTACCTGAAAAATTGTTGACACTCATATCCAACTTGAGTATATTTTTCAGCCTCCCTATATCTGGAGGGATTTCTCCTGAGAATCTATTTCCATGAAGCAGCAGAATTTGCAAGTTTGGAAAGTTTCCAATGGAAATTGGTAGAGAGCCGGATAGGCGATTGTTGGATAGATTCAACTGTCCAAGTTTAGAGGGTGCAGTGCTTGTTTGTTGTGGAAGCCAACCACTGAGGTAATTGTTCTGCAATTCCAAAAGGGCCAACTCAGGCAAGTATAGAAAACCATTTGGTATTGATCCTGTCAAATAGTTCTGTCCCAAACGAACTCTTTGGAGTGTGTAGCATTGGCCAAGATCAGCAGGCAAAGATCCAAAGAGAAAATTGTTGAGCAGGATCAAAATCCTCAGTCTCCTCCCAAGGCATAGAGATTTAGGCACCAATCCAGTGAGCTTGTTTGTTGACAGGTCAAGCTCAACCAATTTGCCATTCTGGCCAAGCCTTGATGGAATGGCACCTGTGAAGTTGTTCTGCCAAAGCTTCAGCACTTCCAAGTTAGGCAGCTCAGCAATGAAAGGTGGAATTTCACCATGCAACCTGTTGATGAACAAGTTCAAGAGGGTGAGCTCATGAAGGCCAGAGAACTCATTAGGGATGTCTCCTGTGAGCTCATTGTTTGACAAATCAAGACACTTCAGGCTACTCATGTTGCCTAATTGGGGAGGGATTGAGCCACTGAGCTGGTTAGTTTGCAAGAAGAGAGTGTCTAGTTTGATGAGATTTCCCAACTCAGCTGGAATTGGACCTGTCAAGCTACAGTTTGCAAGGTCAACTTGAGTTAAACTAACCAACTTACCAAACTCAGGAGGGATTCCACCATCAAACTGATTGTAGTATCCCAAGAAAAGCTGTCTCAGGTTAGTGAGATTCCCAAGCTCAGGTGGTATGAGACCCCTCAAATCATTTCCTGCAAGAGACAGAAAGTTGAGCTGAACCATGTCTCCATAGCTTGGAGGGATTTCACCAAAGAAATAGTTCCCGCCAAAATTCAAGCTATTGAGCTTGGGGAGCTGAGTGACACCAAGAGGGAGGGAGCAATTGAACTCATTGTCATAAGCATCAAGCACTTCAAGCTCTCTCAACTGAGAAAATTTCCATCTCATGTCTCCACTGAACGTGTTGCCGGATATGTTGAGGAATCTCAGCAATTCTAGCTTGTGAATTTCACTAGGGAACCCTCCTGAGAAGCCATTACCAGCAAGTGAAACACTTACAAGGCTCCTTAGTCCTGTGATGGAAGGTGAAAGTGTGCCAGAAATGTTGAAGTTGGATATGTCCAATGACACCACTGACCTATTCTTTTGGTCACACTGAATACCCTCCCAGGTACTGCAAAGGGACATGTAGTTAGACATGTTCCAGCTTCTCAAAGAATCAGTGTTGGCCTCAAAGTCTTGTTTGAGAGAAACCAAGATAGAGGCTTGCCTTCTCAAAGACATGGGAAGAGAAGAAACAGAAGCAGGCCAAGTTAAGCACAAAAGGAGGAGTACAAGTACAAGGCCAAGAGTTACAGTTCCCATTTTTGGGATTAACTAGCTTAGAAGTTAAGGATATGCAGTTGGAATAATAACAACAATATCATAGAGTTATGTTGAATATGAAGTAGCAGGTGATAAGAGAGAGTGTGTGTGTGTGAGGAGTGTTGTGTTGTAATGTTAAGAGCTCAGAGGTAACAGTGTTACAGCATCCTATGTCCTCTTCTCTTTTCCCTCTCTTCTTTTCTCCGCACACAAACATACATACACACACTACTTTGGTGTCATCCTTAGCTTTTAAAAAGCAAAAGCAGTGTTTGGATAGAAAATGCTTAACCACGGACCGTTTCACAACCCAGTTAAATTTTATTTATTTAATTTTTTTTCCTTTTATTTGTATTCTGTCGGTTTTTGAAACTAGTAGCACCACTTCCTTTAGCTTTTTCTTTCTTTCTTTGTTTTTCTTTTTTTGTTTATTCATAAACCAATTCCACCAGAGCAGCTGATGAATCAGATTTGGATGATAGGATATAATCTTTAGACCATATTATAGATACCAATCATGGGGGAGAATAAATTGATACAATGTGCATGCTGAGTGTACCTTTATTTTTTTATTAATTTCTGGATTTTGAAAAAGAGAATGTGGTGGGGGTGTCATGAATGGAACTTAATTTTTGTTTTAAAAAATTAGAAATAACAACGATTAACGTCTCTCTCTCTCTCTATATATATATATGGTCATAGAAGCTACCGTACTATATGTCATAAATTATTGAATAAGGACACCTGAATGATTTGTAGAAAAAAGGCATATCTCTAAGAGACTAACAGAAATTGTATTTATATAATTTCTCTGTGTACAAGAATGGCGTGATAAAATAGTTGATGTGATGAAAATAGATAAAGAAATAACATTGCATGGATGAATATTAGATCTGGCTAGCTTTATACATAGAAGGAGAAAGAAATTTCTGAGCACCATGAACATTAGATATGGCTAGCTTTATTCAGCCAATTCGAAATACCATTGATGTTTCATAACACGGTTCATGCTTATATGAAAAAGAGAAAACAATTATCAGGGTATCAATCCATGTTAGTAATCAGAACACATTAAAGAAGCACGTGTTCACTTTGGCATGTCCAAAAGTTTATTTAGCGCATCATTAATTTAAAATCAAGGAATCATAAAGAAAAAAGTTGTTTTCATGTTTGTTATGCTCAATCAGAAGATGAAGTTAGGAATCATCTTTTAAAATCGATCGAGGTCCTTCTCCGCAAATTCCGTCACGAATGATTTAAAAGGAAGGAAAAAAAAGACATAGATGAAAAAGGAAAAGGGAATGAAATTTAAAGTATATGATATGGTTGATCCAGCCACATTAAAATGTAATTTTAAAGAACTTGGTACCATCAGGATCAGGCCATCAACATACCAATCAATACATGTGAGATCCCAATTGCTGAACTGAGAAAGTAAATCTTAGAAACATATGTTCAATTTTCTCTTTCTGGGGTTTTGAGAAAGTAAATCTTAGTTCCCACTTCCCAATCCTGGTCAGCCCCTCCCAAAAAAATGAAAATGAAAATAGGAAAAAAAATTGCTGCATATGAATTGAGTGGCAGCCAACTCAGACTAGGTATAGATGTAATGAACGAGACAGTCTTCATGATTTAATAATGAGGACATGAGGATGCAAGAAAGCAACCTAGGTCAGCTCATAAACTCCAACAGTTTAATTTCTTTTTAGGTGGATACCATTGGTCCCCTGGACCCCTTTCTTTCTTTGTATTTAGTTTCCCCCGGTGAGAATAAAGTACATTGCTATATATCGTATAATAATAAAAAAAATATAAATGTTTTTTACACTGCCATCTACTCATCTACTCATGAATTAATATGTAAGATGATAAATGTATTAATTTTTATAATAATTATCTTTAAAATCATATTAAATTTTCTTTTTGATTGATTAACAATATAAAAACTTATATTTATTTTGTTTGCTAATCAAGTATTAGTACACTGTTTATTCTATATCAAGGTCAAGGTAGAGAATTAAATGCTGAATTATTGAATTAAGAGATATAAATCATTATCACTTTGTGTTCAGTTATTATTAATAAAAAAAACTTTAGAATGTATGTTTGTTAAACTGTCATAATGATAAGAACAATAATGATTATTTTAAAAGGTACAGTGTTCTACAAGGAGCCTCACAGGCTCTTTTAACCCTTTCACTTTACACCGTAACGTGAAAAAGAAAAGGCAAAGCCATCGATTCTTCTTTTGAGACCATGTTGGGATCCATCATATCGATCTCTTCAAAAATGTAAATCTCTCGCTCCAAAATGTGGACCAGTTTGAATCTTTCGTTTTACCATAATTGTATTTTGATGACCAATTGGATGGCAGGGGAAGCTAATATTGGGGTTGAAATTGAAGGCATGACAGTTGGGGCCTCATAGAGTGATTGGAAAACATGCTGGTCCCATTTCTGGGAATTCCTTGTTTTGTTTTGGGGTAGTGGAGTTAGGACCCATTTCTAGCATTAAGCCACTAAAAACAAGTACTTTAGTTTAGGCACACTTTCTGCTTCAGTTGAAGATTTGGAAGATGGTTGTCCTAATCTTGGTTCCAACTGGGTAAGGTTCGTGGCATCATATAATGTATAATAAATTCCAAAGTGGTCTAGTCTAACCTGTGATGCTATGCAATGGGATAATAATAATGAATTATTGTTATTTATATATAAGGAGCAAAAACAGCACTGGGTACGGGTCTAAATTGAAAAATCACATTTAGACCTTCCTTTCATGCACCTCATGTTTATCTGATATCACCCACTGAGCAAAGGGGTCGTGGCACTGGCCACTACGGACGCAGAAGCTAAATAATGGCAGCGATATAGATATGCAGAGAAATCTTATTTGTCCCATCCAAGATTCCTAGTTTACGAGCCCTCTGTATATAGATGGAGATTTGCGTGTACCAGCTCAGCTAGTCACATTAGATAACACGTTTGGGTCTCACAAATTACATATGATGGACACAAGGAAAAAAGTTTATTTTTTTGTTATTTCCTAAGCGATGGGACAATTTACTGTTCCAAGTACAAAATCTCCAACAAACAAAAATAATCATTTTTATTCATAATTTGATAATTTTATTTTTTTTCTTCCAATATAATCATTATTATTATATTCATTATTATTGTTGACATCATTTATAATATTATTATTATTACTAGTATTGTTGTTTCTAACATTATCATTTCATCACCTTTATCATTGTTATCGTCATCATTTCTATCATTAACAATTTTTATTGTTGTTGTTATCATTATCCTCGTTAAAATCATCACAATTGGTGTCACCATTACGTCATCATCGTTACCATAATTAAAATGTAACAACTTGGTGGCTTAATATGTGAAATATGAAAAATCATGAGTAAATTATAAATTGTGCTGACTGCAAAAAACAAATGTTAAACGCTCTAAAAAATCAAGTTTGAAAATAGAAAGAAAAAAAAAGTTAACAAACAAAAATGAGAATGATTATTGAATTTGACAAGCATGGAATTGCACTAAAAAATTGTAACACTTCCATGCTGCTTGTGATATTACCCAATGCCTAAACTTTATGGGGTATTGAGATGACATAAGAGCCCTTTATTTTTCCTTTTCTTTGATTTTCTTACCTTGTCATTATAACCTCTAGCCCAATTACATCTCTTTAAAGACCTTGTGATTTGCTTGTGTTTATTTGGTTACTAGTGGAGATGAGGTTCCTTACCCAACCTATAATAGGACACTTTGCATTGAGAAGTTGAGTAAAAAGGATTTTATCCTAAAACACCTTAGTGAAGTGAGATGAGTGAACTTGTCTTTGCAATCATTAGTTTTGGAGGATGAGACTCTAATTGGACTTTATTTGATTATTTGCGTAGTAATGATTATCTATTGCTTTTTCTTATACTTGAGTTATGATATAATGAATCTTTTTATTAAAAGCTTTTGCTCATGATAATTGTTTGAGGACAAACAAATTTCTAAGTTTGGGGTGGTTTGATGTGTTACATTTAGTCTTTTAATTGGCAAATATTTTAGTTAGGATTATTTGCATTATTGGTTGTTTAGGTCTATATTTTTTGTTCATTAGATTGCATTTTATTCTTTTGCCGAACTTGTTATGTTGTGGGTGTTTTCATGTGTACAGAAGCCATGTTGACTTGAACTTCGATGCTAAATGAAGCTTTTCTAGTGCATGTTGGATTTTTAGGATTAAACTTAACCATCGGGAACATGGGCTACAAAGTATCAATCAAGAAGAAAAAAGTCAAGGAAAATCAAACGCTTCTTTAAGCCATTAATCTCTAAGTCAAAACTCTTCTACAAAGTTTTTCTTAGTTATTTAAAGACACAAACTAAAATTTGTTCAGGCCCAAATACAATAAAACACACAAAATAAGAAAATAAGTCATCAACTAAACGACACACTCGTGCCAATGTGTCAACAACCTGATTAAGAAATAAGGGGCTTGGCACGCTTGTGCCACTAAATGACATGTTCGTGCTAGATGCATAAAAGCTTGATTGCGAAATAAGGGACTTGGCACACTTGTGCCAGATGGAGCCATTAACAAATAACTCTGTTTTCCTTCCAAAAAGGTCCCTAATGGACAAGTTTGAACCTGAAAGTCCAACTTGCACTAGAAAAGATCAATTTAGCACCAAAGGCCAAGTCAACATGGCTCCTGTACACATGAAAACACCCACGATGTAACAAGTTCAACAAAAAGAATAAAATGTAATGCAATAAACAAAAAACAAAGACCTAAACAACCAATAATGCAAGTAATCCTAACTAAAATGCTTCATAATTAAAGACTAAATGCAACGCATCACACCACCATTGTTGTTATTGCCAACATCATTTGTCGTCATTGTTACCCCAATTGCCATTACTACTGCAATCACCATTAAAATAATTAATATTCCTTTGAACTGTATTAAGATGATTAATATGAATCGTATTGAGATAATTGATGTTAAAAGGGCAATATAGTAAATTTCACATTATTTTGACTATGTAATCCAATATCCACCAACAATGCAAAGGATAAAAACTTATCATATAACTTAAATGTTTGTCTTGTATTGTTCTCCTTATGCTATACCTTTGTATGTATCAAAACACATCCTTATGCCTTGTTTCATAGAGAAGAAAAAATATGAAATACTAGATGGAAAAAAAATTAATGAATTGAAATACGTGAGAAATAAAATAAAAATTAAAGGTATTGGTTGAAGATAATAGAAAATAAATGAAGAGAGAAGTAGAAAAATGAGTGAAAATAGTACAAGTGAGTTCAACAATTTTTCTAAATATTTCCACCCCAATCATAACTACTAAACAAACCAACTTATTTTTATCTATTCTCATCCTCTCTGATTTTTCTCTATCAAATAAAGTCATAATGTCATCCATTTACATACTTTGAAACGCAAATACACATAATTACAGAAAATTGTTACACGTTTCATAAACAATTTTAACTAGTTTAGTAATTTAAAACTTATTTGGCTAGATTTTAAGTTTATTTGACTAAAGTAAACAAGTTTATTATATCACGAAGATAGTTGCATTCCAACTTAACAAAAACAATTTGGATATCATAATGAACCCAATACTTATTTTTCATGATGTATTTATGGATAGAGTTTGATTAGTTTGGTTAAATAGTTTTGGGTTGAATATGATCACAAGCATGTTTTTCTTAAACCCCATACCATTTTACCCAATTTCTTCAATGAAAAAAATGTTATACATCAATAGTGTAAATTTTTTTATACAATCATTTAATCACAATCTATCGTGTATGATAAGTTTATTAACTTTTATAATAATTATTTTAAAGTAATTCAATCGACGATTGATGATTGAATGACAGTGAAAAATTGATTTTATACTGTCATTACATAAGCATTAAACTCATTTCTTAAACCTTTTTTAACTTGTAGTTTCATGACTAAACTTTGCAAAGCTTTATTAATTATTGGCTTGAATATGTTTTTGGTGCTTGTAAGTTGACATTTTTTCTTTTTTAATTTTAGTTTTTGTAAGTTGACGTCTTTTCAATTTTAGTTTTATAATTTTTTTTTGTTTGATTTTAGTCTTTATAAGTCAATGTTTTTTCAATTTTAATCCTTTTAACCTTTAGATTCTAGTGTTTTTATTTATAATCCCCGTAAATTCATACTTATAGAGTCCAAAATTTTTAAAATGTAAACTTATATGAATTAAAAATAAGCAGAATATCTTATAAAGACCAAAATTTTTAAAACACAAACTTTTAGAGATTAAAATTATAAAAATGAACTTAGATAAATAAAAAAATAAAAAATGCTAGACCAAAAATATATTTAAACCATAATTCTTACTTTATCCGATGATTGGAAAAAAAATAGTTGAACCTGGATAGATTTTTATGAGTAAATTACTTATTAAAAGCTCTCATATATTGTCTCCTACAATATAATATTGTTTTATTAAAAATAATTTTAACATTATACTGTTCATTTTAATTATTCCATTATTTACATAATTTACTCATATTTGAATAAAATATTTTTAAAAAATTAAAAGAGTTCAAAATTGATTAAAAACTAAAATATGATTATTTAAAATTATTTTTTGTTAACAATATTATTTCTAGAAACAATAGACCAGAACAAGATATTTTAAATTTGTGAGACTAAAATGAAATTTTAAGATATTTTTAAAAACTAAAACCACATGCTACTAACTTTAAATTTGTCATATAACTTATAAAAAGCTACATAATCGTTTTTCAATTTTATCTATACATTTATTATCAATAACTTTTTATCTTCTATTAATAATCTTACTTTCAATAAAATACGATTACAAGCTTAATCATTTCACTTTTTAATAGTATATTTTTCTTGGTAATATATAATGATATGAAAGAATATGTATACATGCTCCACAATAATTAAATAAGAAAGACATACATAATGATATTAAAATTAAATCCTATCGACATTCTTTTAA
>PYAF01006068.1:3391418-3407428 GCA_007407185.1 Glycine tomentella | reverse complement strand
CATTCATATTTTTTAAAAATCTTATAAATTTATAAGGTTCTTTTAAATCTTAAAATTTAATGATATAAATCTTTT
Organism: Glycine tomentella; assembly: GCA_007407185.1. Lineage (NCBI taxonomy): Eukaryota > Viridiplantae > Streptophyta > Magnoliopsida > Fabales > Fabaceae > Glycine > Glycine tomentella. The sequence continues at coordinate 3,407,353 of PYAF01006068.1, read as the reverse complement.
AAAATTCAAACTATAAAATCTTGATCATAATTTTTTAAAGAAAATTATGTAAGTTATTATATTTTTCAAAGTCCTTTAAATTTCACAAGAATTATTTATGCTTAATTTAAAATCCTAATCTAATACGATCTAATGTAAAATGTGTGATTAGTATTGCTCTAATAGTATATTTTAAATTTATAATTTTAACATATTTAAAATGGGACATATTTTATTACATGTGTGTGTGGTTTTGATTTTTTAAAGTGAGACAAATATTTTTGAGAATAAAAAACACTTATAAAGTTATTATCGTGCATTTTATCTAAGAAATTAATTATGCCAGGGGACATGCATGATGATCCGAATTATTTTTGAGTGAATTTTTGAAAGTCAAATTAGACATTTACTGTTACAAACGAAGGTCGTGAAACCTCTGCTAATATTCATCAAGATGAAATATATTTTAGCATTTTTTTAGAAGATTATAGTCCATCTGTTTAATTGAAATGTGAGGATTTCTTTTATATATAAGAATTACTACATTTTCACTGCTGTTTAGTGGGCTAGATGTGAGGCGAATCCAGATTATTGGGTCTGGTGGTGGCCTTTGTTATTTGCACCCTGTATAGCTAAGTCCACACACTATTATTGTTGATTTTTTTTTTTTTTAAATACTTTTGATTAAAACATGGAATCCATTGTGTATTTAGGACTGTGTGACTCACCACAATATTCTGTATTGCAACATCAACTGTTGTGAAAACATAGTGACTGGCATGTCAGATTTCTAAATGACCTAATAAGTTATTGGACTACAAATATTATTATTATGTCATTAGTTAATATTATTATTTAATGATAAAGATTAAAATTAAAAATATTAAATTTTACATAGCCTACAATAAAATAAAAAATTTAAAGGATAAATGATCAAAATCAAAATAATTATATTATGTACGAACCAAAAGTCCTATTTAAGCATTTTTTATTAATTTAAACGTAAAATTTGTCTTATTATAATCATTTATAAGAAAAATATGAAAACTAACTAATTTTCGAACCAAAATTAGATGTAAACAAAATGAAAATTACATGAAAAATAAGTTTTATGAATAATTGAAAATAAAAAAAATTAATATTATTTTTTTTATTGCTCATGAAATTTATCTTTCACATGATTTTGATTCTCATTGCTTTTATATAAATAAATCTAATGAAATAAGTTTCACCTCTTGAATAAATTGAAAAAAAAGTTAAAATAGTGCTAAGAAAATGATAAATTTTGTTGAAAGAACTAACATCTTATTAATTAAATAAATAAGAGAAATTATTACTCTTATTATTATTATTACTTTAAATTAGGAGACTAATTTAAAAATAAATAAATCAAGAGCCACAAATTCATCTATGGAAAAAATGCAATAGGCGCACGGGAGCAGTAAGAAGACTCGCACACAGAAGATTGTCCCACCCGCCAAATATCTCCTCCATTCCATATTCTATTCTCATAAAACCCTAAACCCCGAATTGTAGTGTTTAGGGTTTCCGTTTCGATTTTCTCACCACACCATGTTAACCGCAATCCTCAGAAGAACCTGTTCCACTCTCTCAAGGCGCGGTTTCCCCGCCGCCTTAATCTCCGCCTCCACCGCCACTGACGCCGCCGGAAACCACTTCCGGCCACCCTCGGCGGCCTTCAATTCCAGAACCTTCCATTCTAACACTGGCCCCTTGAATTTTCGCTCCTCTTCATGTCATCGCGCAGAATACGCCGTCGACGATTTCCCTTACGAAGAAAGCTCCAAAGGGAACGCCGCCGACGAAGGCCTCGAGATCGCGAAGCTCGGAATTTCTGAGGATATTGTCTCCGCTTTGGCCAAGAAAGGCATCACCAAGCTCTTCCCTATTCAGGTTTGCTTTGCTTCCTAGGGTTTACTCGTCGGTGCATAATATGATCCATGGTTGATGATTAACCCTGTGTAGTTCTAGACTTTAGATGTTTAATAACTTTGAGCTTCTGTTAATTTTTTAATTAATTAATTACTTTGTTAAATTGCAGAGGGCTGTATTGGAACCTGCTATGCAAGGTCGTGATATGATTGGTCGAGCTAGAACTGGAACTGGGAAGACTCTTGCTTTTGGGATACCCATCATGGATAAGATCATTCAGTTTAATGCTAAGCATGGGTTAGTTCTATATTTTTTTTTATGATATCGGCATGCTTATGTTTCGCTATTACTTGAATTTGTAACTTTTTCTCTGCGTGGGTTAAAGGTGGACTATGCAATTGATATTGGTGTGGATGGAATCATGGAAAACCTTGATTTGTTTTTTAACTGTACAAGTTTTTTTGTGGTTGATGTGGCAGGCGGGGGAGGGATCCTTTGGCTTTGGTTTTGGCTCCGACCAGAGAGCTTGCTCGACAGGTTGAAACGGAGTTCTGTGAGTCGGCACCTAATTTGGATACAATTTGTGTTTATGGGGGTACACCCATCTTTCGGCAGATGAGGCAACTTGATTATGGGGTTGATATTGCTGTGGGAACACCTGGTCGGATTATTGACCTTCTCAACAGAGGTGCTCTAAATTTGAAGGATGTTCAGTTTGTTGTTCTTGATGAAGCTGATCAGATGCTTCAGGTGGGCTTTCAGGAAGAAGTGGAGAAGATCTTGGAGAGGTTGCCCCCAAAACGTCAGACTCTTATGTTCTCTGCAACAATGCCATCTTGGATAAAGCAGATTTCACGCAATTACCTGAATAATCCCCTGACCATTGATCTTGTGAGTATGAAATTCTATTTTAGGCTATTGGAGAATGCCTTTAAGCTGTTGCAATTCCGAGATATCGTTTAGTTAACTGGAATATGACTCCTCTAAAAAAATATAATGTAGAAACACCACCTAGTATATTAAGTTGTAGGGCACATGAACCTCATTGAGAAATAAGTTTATAATATCTAAATGTACATATGGTTCGTGGATGTGTGCGCAAGTGAGCACATGATAGTTACTTTTTAATTGGAAACTTATTGGTGCTGTAGGTTGGAGATTCTGATCAGAAGTTGGCAGATGGAATTTCACTGTACTCCATTGCAACTGATTTATATGTTAAAGCGGGAATTCTTTCACCTCTAATAACCGTATGCCTTCTGAAACCATCATTTCTTGATTGCTAGTTCTTCTGATTAACAATTGTTACTATCATTTCTGTTTCATAAGAATTAGGTTTTGAAAAAAATTGTTATTTTTCCATAGTTTTTAGGGGTGAGTCTTGGCCCAATGGTAGGGTTGGCGCCTTGACTCGAAGGTCACAGGTACAAATTATATAAACAGCCTTTCCGCTTGATGTGGTAAGGCTGTGTACATCTACGCTCCTTAGACCCAATTAGGTATAGCCTTGTGCACTGGGTCACCCTTTTATATATTTTTAAGGGTTTACTATCTTTTAGTTCCTAAACTTTATAGGATTTCTGTTTTTAATCCCTGAACATTTTTTTACTACTTTTAGTCCCTCAATTTTTTTTCCGTTCCAACTTTTAGTAAAAATAAGGATGGAAAAATGTTAAGTGACTAAAAGTAAGGACAGAAAAAAGTCAATGGACGTTGATCAGTAGAAAAAAATTCAGGACTAAAAACAAAAATCCTAAAAAGTTTAGGGACTAAAATGATAGTAAATCCTATTTTTATTTAGAAAAGCTAGTTAAGGAAACTTCTTGCTGGATTTCTTTTTGTCTCTCCTAAAGATATATCCTTTGTTAGGAACATGCAAAAGGAGGAAAGTGTATTGTTTTCACTCAAACAAAACGTGATGCTGATCGATTATCATATACCATGGCAAGAAGTGTTAAATGTGAGGCTTTGCATGGAGACATATCACAAGCTCAGAGGGAGAAAACTCTTGCTGGCTTCAGAAATGGCCATTTCAATGTTTTAGTGGCAACTGATGTTGCCTCACGTGGGCTTGATATACCTAATGTTGATCTAGTGAGTTGTTTTATTTCTTTGAAATAGTTAAGTTGGCTGACCCATTGGAATTGTGTTTATTGTTAATTGAATTGCAAGAAAACTCTTATTTTTCCATGGTTTTTTCCTGCTGCTTATCAGTTATTATTACCGTTTTCTTCTCAATATATCTGAGATACTAATTACTTATGTAAGGACAAGGTATGAATATGATAACTCACTTGTCTCTGATTGATTACTTTTTAGAATTTTCTCTAATTTTTAGAGTGGGATTCTCTACATTTCCGACTTGTATTTATTTTCATTAGATGTTCTGGCCATAGCTAGTATGTTGTTGAAATCAACGAATAGCTTCTGATATTTATGATGCTGCATTTCCTCTTAATTGTTTGAGCAAATTTGCTTTACAAAACAAATGATGCATTTTCAAAAGATGGGCTGTACGCTTTCTATGATATTATTAGGTATGTTTCCATATAGAACAACATATTTTAGCATCTGATCGTTCATTCTTATCTGCTTTCAGAGCTTTGAATGTTTGTTCTTACTTTTTAGCAATGGAGCAATACTTTAGGTGTATTCTTGCCACTGTTCTGTCCGTGGTTCTATAAATTTTGAACCTCAGATTTTATTTTGTTGCTTGATGTGTTATTGTTTTGTATTTCGTGGTCTTTATCAATATTCTATGCTTTGCTTTGTTTAATATGTTATGTGCATATGCAAATACTTTCATATAGAAAATATTGTTACCATGTTATTCAATTTTTTATATGTGAAGCTTTAACTTGGTTTCCTTGTATAGGTAATACATTATGATCTTCCCAACAATTCAGAGATATTTGTTCATCGTTCTGGACGAACAGGTCGTGCTGGTAAGAAAGGAACTGCTATTCTTGTGTATACAGAAGACCAATCGAGGGCTGTTAAGCTTATTGAGCGTGATGTGGGCAGTAGATTTACAGAGGTGATCTCCTGGCATCCTATCAATTTCTGCCCTTTTTACTGGAAGTTGTAGCTTGTTAATTAGTAATTTTCTCGTGATTGAAATTGATGATAATCTATTTTTAATTATTAACAAGGATAACACAACCTCCTGCCTTAAATCCCATCCTTCCTGTGCACAATGAGATTTAAACCTGTGAAATACCAAGTTAAAGCAGTTGATGTTGAACAATTAGAGTTCCCATGTAGAGACTTGCCGAAATAGTTTATTATTAGTTTGCGAGTCAGGTTGGCAGGTTGCAACTAATACTGGTAAAACTTGAGTTACTGAAAATCTTAATTTTCTTTAGTACTCTTGTATATCTAAGCTGCCAGTGAACTACTATCCTACAGTTATTACTTATTACTACTGTTTTTTTTTATACTGTGATGTTTGCTCTATGCTAATTACATTATAGGACAGTATTTTTTATTTATTTATATATAATGATTAATTGATTGCTTTTTATTCCTATATTTGTGTTTATCAGCTACCACGGATTGCTGTTGATAGTGCATCAGTGGTCATGGATGGTGGCATGGGTGGTGGGCGATTTGGTTCTTTCGGAGGTACCAGGGATCGTCGATATGGTGATACGGGTTTTGGATCTGGCCGTTCTGGGGGCTACAGTAACCCCGGTTCTGGCCGCTCTAGCTTTGGAAATTCCGGTGAAAGGTTTGGTGGACAGAATTATAATCGTTTTGGTTCTGGTAATTCATCTGGTGAAATGAATAGATATGGTGGACCAAGCTCTGGTCGTTTTGGATCATCTGGTGGCTTTGGTTCAGGTCAATCAGGAAGTAGATCTGGCGGCTCATCCAGTGGGTCTAGGTTTGGCCGCTCAGATGATTTTGGGGGATTTGGTGGTTCAGATCGTTCGGGTGGTTTTGGAGATTTTGGCTCAGGTGAGCCTAGTGGCTTTGGTGGTTCTCGTGGTAGTAATCAGAACAATAGAAGACCTTTTTAACTTAATTAACATAAATATAAAAAAATGCACCATCCTTATTTATGGTAGCATAGTTCTTGTAGAGTTTGCGTCTGTCATTTCCTCTAAAACTTACAGGTTTCTTGGCTAATCCTTGTATTACTAAGGATTTTAGAAGACAGAAGTTCTACGGCCATTGGATTTTTTTTTTCTTTTCTGGGACTTTTGGCTCCGTCTCAGCTGTGTATGTTCTTTTTGAAACATTTATAAAAAGGAGAAAAAAGGGAGGGCTGTATTCTGCGGGTTCCATCGTCTGCCATGGCTCATTACTTGTCTCTATGGGCATTATTACATCAGCACGGGCAGTTTTAAAGAGGCAGCTGTGTTTATATTTATGTTCCTTATAGTAGTTAAGGGAAGATCAAATGTCTTGGTAACCTGTAGTGTAGGGTGCTTTGCTGTTTTATTTTATACTAAAAATCTATTATGCAAGAAAATTCTCATCTACTATGTAATTTTGGTTATCAACTATTTGTTTTTCACCCCTTCACCCTGGGTTACTTAAGGGGTTTGATTAAATAAGTTGGGAATCACGTTGTTTAAATCCTGCCTTTCCTGGTGTTCGTATTTTGCCTAACAGTTGCTAGATTTCGTTGATCCAAAAGGAAGTAATGAAATGTTTATAAAAAGAAAAAAACAGAGAGGTAGCGGAAGAGCATTATGAGCATTAACCCTGCACGTGAGAGAAAAATAGGAGGAAAGAATTGTAGAAATTTTATAAGTTTCATTGTTTGGTTGAAGATTGAAGGGAAAGTAGAAACTATTGACTTTTAAAAATTCCATTTTTTTTCAAATTATTTTTCCAGCTTAAATTTTAAAATTCTGTTTTTCTTTTTCTTTTTCTTTCCTGTCATTTGAAGGAAGGGTAAATGCAGGCGAGGAATTTCTTAGTATTTGTTTGTATGAGTGTTGTAATAAAATTAATTTTATAAAATTGATATTGATTAAAATTGATTTTGAAGTGATATGATTTATGTTTGTATGTTTTTTTTTAAGTTAAAAGCAAAATTTAGCACTAAATTTTGGATCCAATATAGAAATTATTCAAAATTACTTTGATCCAGAATTAATTTTGGTTTTTTCTCTAATGTGAAATTAAATATATAAAAATGTATTTAAAATTAATTTTTCAATGTCAAATCAAACATGTGCACTAAAAAAGTACGATCCCACCAGATTTAAAAGATTTCAAACTTGTGTTTTGGATTAGAATTTTTGCATTATTAATATTCATATTTTTATATTTTTTAATATTTTTAGAATGATAATATTATCTGACGGAATGATTTAATCTAAAGTAACTCATTTCATGGGGTTTAGTCAGAGTGCTAAAAAAATTTCATTCATTACTAGATGGGACGATTTAAGGTAAAGTAACCCCTACATCTTAGGAGTTTTTTTTTTTTTTCAAAAAGTTAATGTTTTAAAATGCTAGTATATATTTAATACATTTTAAGTTGTTAAATATTATTATTTTATGAATAACTTGTGTTGTTATGAGGTTTAGAAATTTGTAAAATTCTAATATTTCAGGGTGCCTTTTCTTAAAATATAGTTTTTGAAAATAAAGTTTTCAAAGCCAAATATTAAAATTAGTCTGAAGATAAACTTTATTAAAAATAATGAAAGTATTTTTTTCTATTCCAATTTCTTTCGCAGTCCATTCTTTTTTGTTATCCCGTACGATCTCTTTCACATAAATTTGATGATTGTCAAACAATACTTAACTGCACGAACTACATTCTAGTAATCATTTCAGTAAACATGCCAACATTTTAAATTTAAGTAATTTCTTTTCAAATAAATTAAATAGAAACTAGTTTCAAACAAATTTTAACTAAAGTAAATCTAGCTGAAAATTGGTTATAAAAAATCTCAATTTATAATTTTTTGTATTTTTACATATTGTTGACCAATTTTAAGAATTGTTAAATCATTCCACAAAGTCTCCTTCAATAATAGACATATAAAAAATCTTAAAATGTGGGTTAAGATTTAATCATCCTCTCAAATCCAACACTATTAGATTTTGAATTTGATACATAAATAATATAATAAATGACTCTTTAAATGGATATAGAACAGATTGATAATCCTTTAAATGAATATAAGATAGATTCTAATATCTTAAATAAAATGAGTTTAAATATAACTTAATTTCAAAAATTAGTTCAAAGATTATCCCTCACTTATGTATTATTTTTTAATTTTATTTTTAATCAATGTGAGACTTGAATTTTTTTCAATAAAAAACATTAAGATAAAGCCGCGTTAATTAATTACATTATACAGGCTTCCATTAACTGTGCCAAATTGTTAATCTTGATTCTCTAACAACAATTAATGATAATTAAAAAAATAGCAGTTATACGACGATTAAGACACTTCTCTATTGTGTTTTATGCCACTAAAAATTATTTATACAAGCATAGGTATATGACCTTAAGGTAGTGAAGGGGGGAACTAAGCCTTACCATGTGCCATGAACTAAAATAAACAGATTTTGTATGGTACATAAACTACATGGCATATCATAGGTATTCACACGTTCGTCATTATGTGATATACACTTTTAATCATCTAGAATTGCAAGTTGTCGCTTTTCTTTTTCTTTCTATTTTTATTTTTTCCTCTCATATTCCTCTTCATCCCTGCTGCATCAAGGACCACCTGATCCTTCTCCTTCTCATGCTCATTCTCCGGCGTCATCGTTCTATTTCAAAATCTGAGGAGAGAGAGAGAAACCCAACGTTGACGGGAGAGAACGGACAAAGATGGGAGAATGAGAACAAAGAGAAAAGGACTATCAAAGTCTGAATTTTTAATGATGGGTCTCGTTTTAAATATGCTAAAGTTTCAAACTTGGACGGCCACTGCAACAACCACTCTCACTCTCTCACTGTCTCCTTTCGTAGGATTTTGATATCTTCAGTTACAAAACATAACTAGAAAAAAGAAACCGAATAGACTATAGAGAGTTGAGGTTTTTGTTTTTTTGCTGCAAAAACAAACCAGAAAAAAAAAAAAAAAAGAGGGAGAGACTTTTCGCAGTTTCTGATCCGGGTTACTGCTAAATATTTCTTATTATGGTTAATTTTTATAATAATTAGTAATACTTTAGTCACTACTGCGCATAGAGGATATATGTATTCATATTTATATATGATTATAATCATAATTTATAATAAATAATATAAATGAAAATATAAGATTATGTGTTAAAAATAATTTATTGCTGATTTATTTATAATGGAAATGACATAAGTTTCTTGATCTAAAAAAGTATTTATTTATTACAAAAATTTAATTCATAATAATATAATATAATTTATACATTCAAAAATATTATTTATTATAAAATTTTAATCATATAAAAAATAAGCATTTGATTTATAGATTACATAAGCTAAAATACTAATTTATAATAGAAGTATATTATAGTTTTTATAATATTGAAATTGAATATTTCAAAAACCTTTTTCTAACTTGTTAATAGAATACTCTACAGCTATTAATTGAAGAATAAAGCATAATGTTTTTTATATATATAAAAAATTACGACGAGAAAATGTTACTTAGGAAATTTTCTTATCATATTTAAAAAATATTTGAAAAAAATTACATTTATCTCCCCCAGATACATGAGTTAGAATTAAAATTTGTAATTTGACAAAGGCAAAAATTTATCTTTCTTTTGATATGAAAAAAAGTAGGCATCATGCTATAATTTTCTTATTTTTATTTTACCTCTTCACTTCAAACACATTTTTACCCTTATTATCTTAATTTAAGAGAAATTGGCTTTTTCTTGGTGAAAACTTAGATGTTGAAGCGTGTCGAATTTTGATTTAAAGTTGTTCATGCAATTATTTACTTGTGTTATTTATGTAATTTAAATCATTTTCTTTTTCATCTCAACAAATTTTTCTTCTTTGTCACTCACATATTTACCCTTGTATAGTTGTATTTATGTGTGGTACTTACACCAGTCTGGCAGTCTTACACAAGGAACTCAACTATATATGAAAAATTAATGGAACCAAGGATCAGAAAATGATATAAACACAAAACGGGTTTCAGCAGTTTCAGGAAAATTACGAAGTGTTAAGAAACTGAGAATGAAAGTTATTGTTAGTTTACTAAAAAGAGTATCCGTACAATGCACCGAGCAATATTGTCTCTAAAAATCATTGGGAGAGTTTTTTAATAAAATTATTTAAATATGAAAATTGTTAATAGAATTTGTTTTAAAAAATTGTTTGATATAAAATAAGATAATTATATACTTTCATGTAAAAAAATAATTATATACTTATAATCATATTAAAATGAAATTTGAATACTGATTTCAGAAAAACGTATAATGCTCTAAATTCTTAACCAAAAATTAAGTAAAATATGATATTCACATCACTATAAAAAAAATATTAACTAAAAAAATCATTAGCAACTTACTTATATTAGACTATAAAAAAAATTCTTCATAAACAATATTTAAAGTCGTGAAATTTCATGGCATATTAACATAACATTTATAATAAAAATTTGTTATAAATTAACTAAATAAAATATCCGTAAGATTTTCAGAAGTAAAAAAAAATGTATTTTAAAAACGAATGGCTCCAGCTCACGTAATAGATGATATCCTTCAAGCGAAGAAATTTTAAAAAACAGCATAAGTGCAATATTGCACATTGAAAATGTCACATATAATAAATTGTCATATGATCATATCTGTTGATATTAGAAGATGAGCAAACATAATTCCAGTGGCAGTCATAGAGTGGAAGATGAAATATGTTCTGTAGTTTAGAGCTAAAATTATCAATGAACGTCTGTTTTCAATGGTTTGCAATGTATTACGATACATCAAAGACGTTCAAAACCGGGTCTTCTTTAGGCACCTAGTTCAACGTCTTTTCATTGAAATAGCATATTTTTAAAGTATGCTTCTAATATTCGAATTATATGTGTTGGTTTTGTTAAAATGTTGCTTACTTATTACTAGCTATGAGCATTTATTATGAAATTCTAACATTATTACAGTATTGTTTCAATATAAGTATGCAGTTACGTATTATACTAACCAAGCAACTTAGAGACCAATTTTTTAAATTTTAAGATTCGCCAAAAAAAGCTTAAAAAAAGTGGAAAAAATACCAAAAATCTTTGGCTTAACTTTAAAAGCTAACGTCAAAGAGAAACTTTTAAAGTTATTTCTCAACTTAAAAATAGCTTGAGCAAAAAAAAAAAAAAAAAAAAAAACTAGACGAAACACACAAATATATAGTTAATAGTAATTCTTAAGGATACTATACTGGTGATGCGGTCACCAAAATAATCTGCTCTAACTCTGGAATCTGTCTCGTACTAAAAGGTTGGAAGATAAACAATGTACTGAATACAAACACTAATTTGTGGCTACATCTTTTATATTTTGTATAAACCATTGTAAAACTCAAAACTATAAAAAAAAATGTGCTAATCATATAGAATAATTGCATATTAAAAAAATCATGTTGAGAAATATCTCGAGGTAACAGTTTTATCCATACATGTCATCACTCAGCATCACTTATTATCAGCGAAGACAAAGTTAACATTTTAATACTTCTGATCTATACGGAAGTCAGAGGAGGAAAAAGATAAGCGCCATTGACCCCTTTCAAATCTAAGTAAAATTATAGGGCCAACAGGGGAATGATTTAGCTGGTAAGGATCAACCAAGTAAACCTGGTGAAGCTTAGGTTTAATTTTTGCAGCCACCAATACTCCTTTCTGGAGTGACAACACCCCTACCTCCCCTTTTCCTTAACTTTGATGATTTACCAAAAAAATTCTGTGTAGGATTTACCCGGAAAAAATGTGCAGATTATAGAACTATTTATACAAGAAGAAATCAATTGCTCCAGATCAGACTCTACCAGCAGTTTGAAAAGGACAAAGTCAAAAAAGAAGGACCAATCACCAAGGGATACTCAAATCATCCAGGCACTCCGCCACTTCTTCATATTCTTCTTTCGCCGAGAGCGAGGAAACAATAGTTGCCAAATCTGTTTTTCAGCTGCATTTGCATTGGCGGCCTGCAAATGGGAGAAAAAAAAATCCATTAATGAATTTGACAAATGCCATACTGGACATTTCTTCTTTAAGCAAATTTATACCTATCGCCCCATAGAAATGCTTATGTAGGGCCAAGCCTATGGAGTGAAATAGCCTACGTGATTGGCTCTAGCTAACCATTAGATAAAAATGCCTTAAATGAACAGTTGTGGACTGTAAAGGCTTCTTTCAAGTGTGGTCAATTACACAAACACAACAGTGTGTTCCCTCTCCTGATCACATGTTTATCAGCTTACCCCAGCCCACAACCAACCAATGACAATACAATACCTTTGTTGCATTTTATGCAGCAGTGGCCCGGGAGATTTGTACTTGTCCCTTCTCTTTTTCATCTTCATCCTAACTAAACCGTTAATTGAGAAGCCCACTTCCTAAATATTACAAAAAATACATTTCTGGAGAATCCCGTTCAAATTCTCTTCCAGTGTGCTACACAAGCATGTGATATGTGTGTTACAAATTAGTTGACTTAGAACCTTGGACTTGGAGTTTTGCTTCAAATATTATTAAAATACATTCATCCAATAGTACTGCTCTAGTTACAAAATAATGCCAATAAAAATATTTATTGGAATACCGGTATGTGAAAAGATAAGAGAACATAGACTGAAGTGGTTTGAGTACGTCATGAGATGGCCACTAGATGCTCCCGTAAGAACTAAAATTTGTTACCAAGAGCTCGACACAAAGAGAAGTAGAGGTCGGCCGAAACTTACCTGGGGAAAGGTAGTTAAACAAGACCTAATGGAGTGGGATATAGATTGGCGAACGGTATGTCTTAGGATGAAGTGGAGAAAAGTTATAAGCTTAGTGGAGGATTAAACCGATTAGTAGTTCTATGTTCCAATCATTCCCTTTTTTAATTCTTTTCCTATTCTTTCCTCCTCCTTTCACCCTTCTTTTATTTTAGTTTATTTTTCCTCTCTTTTATCTTTTTTCCCTTTTTCTTCCCCTCTCTCTTTCTCTTTCTTTGTCTTATTTCTGATTTATCATTGGGTTCATCTACCACCAATCCCAATTAACTTGGGTTAAAGGTGTTGTTGATGTTGAAGTTGATATAACATTGGATTTATTTTAACATTATCATTTAAGATGCCACATCAAACACTCGATAACATAAAAATCATAAGCTTCTTACACAATCAAGCCTCAAATCCCATAAGAGATTTATAGGAACTAGATTGTTTTAATAACTAATACACGTGTTCTGACCAGGATGTTCAGGTGAGGGTCCATGACAGAATCAATCTGAAATAATGTACATTCAGTTGAAACCCACAACGCTTACCTGGACTTTGAATGGAAACCGATGAGTTTTTACTTCTGCACCTGAAAGAACTCTAACATCCATGCCAAGGCTGTCAACCCCAACCAGGTAAGCTCCCTGGAAACCATGTAATAACACTGAAATAAACAACTGGCTATTAACAGTAGACATACAAAATCAAAGTATAAAAATATAACGAACCAAATAATAGTCATTTCCTATGTGTGAGTGTTTTGTTTGATGTCATGAAGGGAAATAAATAAGATAGAAAAGAAAAGGAATCATCACTTTCCTTGTCAGATATCATCCAATGGAAAATAAGGGAGGCTTTCCTTCAGTTATTTGGTTTCATAAAGGAAAAGAATGAAGATGTATGTAAATAAATGTCAAATTATTTTATTACCCTTTATATGATGACATTGATTTACTTGAAAGATTTGCATGGTGGTTAGAGTGGGGAAAAAATTGGATTACCTCGCCATAAAGACCTTTCTTCTTGCAAAGTGCTTTAATTTCATCATCACAGAATCGATTGAAGCGTTCCAGAATTTCCGAAGAAGAGTGTGCAAGAATATCAGGTTCAGCATCTTGAAAGTCTAGCACACTAATTTCAGACTGCAATTTTTGTGGATAGGTAGAACATGCATAATTTGTAATTTAGAATAAATCTCAACAAACTTAATAATGCTTCAAATTACAGAATGTATCGGGGTTTGGTAATTTTCTTTCTAGGAGTATTTTAGTAAGCTACACCTTTTGGAGTATTTTTAAACAATAAAATTATAACATGTTTACACAGTCTTTCTAAAACAAGTAGGTGCTTAACCACATGGGTGCTAACATACAACCACTTGCATGCTAGCAAGTTGTGTGTGTATAAATAATTCTCATTTTAAGAATGTCAGAGCTATAAATCTAGGTCATATGACCATACATGGATTGTCAAGATTAAAGGTTATTTAGTGGTCACATGACTACTTAAAATAGTCATCTGCATTTTTTTTTTTTTAAATCTTGACTATTCAGATATAATTTAACAATAGATAGATGTAGGGAGAGGAATCTGTTTTGAGATACATGCCTGATATCCATACATGGAGTGGAGCTCGATTGACAGGATCTCCAATCGATATAGTGTGAAATTAGTGTCTTTTTCATCATCGTCATCACTATTTGAGTAAAAATCTTCACCATCCAATGATTGAAAAGGAAAAAAAAGTTAAAAGGCAATTTACCAATTAATCAACATTTTTTTTTGTCAAAACTAAGATTTCATTTTACTGAGGAAGAAGAGGCTCTACCTCTTCAAGTTACATAAATGCATTATGCTCAGAGAACTACAATGACAAGCTTCAAGCTTTGTTGTTATATTGATATTGCAATATTAGATTAGCTTTCCTAGACAAGAACCAATGAGTAAAAGTAGCTGAACCCAAACAACTAGCACAAAGTTTGAGTGTTCAATAAAGTACCACAACTTTAGTCAGCTAAACAAGATCCTTCTGCAATATGAAACTGTGAGGAAGTACAGAGCAATCTGTCCCTCTTTAACATGCTTCTTCTTCAGAAATGCACCATGGCAAGAAAGTATGATATAAAATGCATATAAAAGGTAGCCTACAAATTAATAAATTACTTTACATAATAAAAACATTAAAGTAAAATATAAAAGTTAAAACTGGATCGGTGTAAATGTGTAATTATATCCTTTACTCTAACTTCCAACACAAGAAACTTAACATTCCCCTTCAATAAAAATCTATAAAAAAACAAAAAAAAAAAAACTACGTACCCCATTGCCCGGAGGCTCCACGCTATGCGCAGGTAAGGGGGAGGGATATTGTACGCAGCCTTACCCTTGCATATGCAAAGAGGTTGTTTCCGGATTCGAACCCATGACCAACAAGTCACCAAGACACAACTTTACCGTTGTGCCAGGATTCGCCATCCCCTTCAATAAAAATCTATGCTCTACAAAATTTAATTTTAGGAATTTATACAGTTATCCATAGAGTTGCTCTGATAGGTAACCTATCATGCTCTTAAAAAACTCACCATGATTTTATATTAAAAGTATAAAAAGGAAATTTATAGATCAGAAATATCAAACTTGAAGAAAACAGATACCTCTCCAGTCTGAGATGTATACATCGCCATCTTCAGTGTGATACATCCATCTTAGATATGACTTTTCTTCACCATAAACGGGTCTAAGGAACCCTATTATAGAAACACCATTTGAAGGATGGTTCATTCTTTTAATATATACCATGTTGTTGATGGCCTAGAAGAAAATTCATAAAGGATCAATGTTATTTCTTCCAGAGCCTATGAATCTGTTAAATCATTCTCATATTGAAACTTGAAAATTAGTTATGAGTTTTCTTCTTTTTTTTTGTTGTGGGGGGGGGGGGGGGGGGGGAGGACCTTTTTTAAGCACTTTGAGAAATAAAGTGGATGAACAGAGTTTGTAGTATCAGACTGTCCCCAATTCACTGGAATATTAAACTCCTCCATTTCTGAAACCTGTTTGCAGAAGAATATATTTGTGATTTGAATTTCTCAGATGCATAAAAAGAAACAATTAGTAACTAAAACAACTGACTAAATTTCATAATTTAAGCATTTGAAAA
>PYAF01006068.1:3372873-3391318 GCA_007407185.1 Glycine tomentella | reverse complement strand
AAGCACTTTGAGAAATAAAGTGGATGAACAGAGTTTGTAGTATCAGACTGTCCCCAATTCACTGGAATATTAAACTCCTCCATTTCTGAAACCTGTTTGCAGAAGAATATATTTGTGATTTGAATTTCTCAGATGCATAAAAAGAAACAATTAGTAACTAAAACAACTGACTAAATTTCATAATTTAAGCATTTGAAAAAACAAACCTCAATATCATCATCATAAAATTTGAATTCATCACCGTTGCCATTATTGAAAATGTCATATTCACTAGCAATCCTTCTATTATTATCATATACTGGGATGTCCATTCCAACGAAAGCATTCTGAAGAAACACGGACTTAGAATATCAATTTCACAACTTCTATGTCAAAGATAGGGATGGAACACAAAAATACCATGGCAAAACTACTTCAATTTATCATCCAAACTACAAGGTTAGCTCTTTAATAGTTGTTGCACAAAGACAGTTGAATCACTTAAAAGAAACAATACTTTAAAATGACTACATAATCTCTGGATCTGTATTAATAATTTCATATAATTTGAAATAAAGTATTTCATCTATGACTGGCTTTTTATTTTGAGAGAAGATATGGAATCTAACTGGGAGTCCCAATTACTTCAAGAATAAAGAAAAGAAGAGCATCAAGGGAAAAGTACGTGCAAGAGATTAGAAGCCTAAGACTTATAACCAGAAATATTGTGCACAGAGGTTTGACAGAAAGACCCATCACATGATTCCCAGAAGCAAAGCATTTGGGGGTTCTTAAAATGTTTACTACCTGCAAATTCCATCAATATTTTTAAAAAGAGATTAAATATTTTTTTATAAAAATAATTCTTATCAGATGGGAAGACAAAGAAGTAAAAGAACAAAGGATATGGAATATTCATTAGAGGAAAAAAAAAAAAGCTCAACAGAAGAACAGCCAAGTATATTTGGCCAATCTCTTAGCATGTATAACAAAGAAATCCCTTTGAAAACGGATACAAAATTCCTACCACAGGATTGTTAGCTCCACAATCTGCCAAAAGGTTTGCATCATCAGAGATTTCAAAATATATATCTACAGGAAAAAAAAGGAAACAAAAGCAATAGGTTATAATTCTAAATGTTTAATACTGAATCAAGGATTCATTTCGGTAACTAATAATTCTCATTTCATAAACAAAAATATATGCATAACAAAAAGAAAACAAACCTCCAACATCATCAATATGATATTGAAACTCAGCCCATGAAATCTGGTCATGTGGTTCACAGTGTACCATTCCAGGAAATACTAGCAAAGCGCTTTTATTAGCCTAATGCCAACAAACAGGGCATGATGATAAAAAGTATACAGATACTGCCAAAATGCGTCCAGCAAAATGGAAACATCATATTATGTGTACTAGGTCTGTAGCCCTAGATATCACAAATTAATTTGTTTCATGTGCACAAAAGCGTATAGGCACAAACCTCTACAGTTGTTTTTGCTATTTCAGCAGGAGAGAGTCTAGCTGGCTGAATATTGTTGGAACCTTTCAGTTCTTCAAGAGGATGATAACCTTCATCCATGTGATCAGAAGAATCGGGTATAGAATCTGAATAGTCTGCAGCAACATTAACCTTTGAAAGGCATAGATCATGCCCTGTGGATAGCCAAAGGAAGTGTGGTGATCCAAAAAATGGACTTTTGCACCTAAAGATAACCAAAACTATTTTCAGTAAACAAAGCATTTTAGATCTTTCACGAAGAATAATTACCTGTACAAGAATTGACAAGTGACAAGAAAAAACCGATATAAATAATTGCATCTATCACAGATTTTTGAATTTTCAAACAACACAGTAAATGGAATATTTAATTGCAGAATCAGCAGAAGGAAGAGACTAATAAAAATATTTTGAGGGTTCTAGGTACTTCATCTGAAATAAATATTAGGTTACCGGTAGTAAAATCTGTTGGATATGGCTCATCTTTCACAGTCAGATGACAACCCTTCTTGTTGGCGGGGTCAGCAGAAAGCCAACCGTAGAGGCTAGGTACTGTTGTGGGCCTCTGATTATTTGTAATATTTTACTTTTATTAGTAGTTTGGGCTAGGGCCCATGAATAGCTGCAGTTAGGGTTTCTTTTAATCCTATTTATATTCCCCTTGTAAACCGTGTGACTTGTAACGAGTGGCGGTGAGGTGATTATAGTACAGACAAGCTGGACGTAGCCTACATTGGGTGAACCAGGGTAAATTACTGTGTCATATCTCTCTTCCCTATTCTCTTTTCTGTTTTTCGATTTGTGTGTGATTGTCGATTTCCAACAAAATCATGCAACAAAACTAAAATCTTAGCATCCATCCAGGATTCATGTGTTAGGGTTATAAAAATAATTCTTGGACTCCACTTAACAATTTGAGTTCTAGCTAAAGTGGATTGACATTGTGCATAAAACTAAATGACGGAGTAAACCTGATAAGCTATATAGATAATTGGGGGTGGAGTCACTCACAATAGATGATTATCGTACTGATATGGATCAAGGAATAAAATACATGTAAAACATCTTCCCATATTTTCCTAGTCTCTAATTAAAAAACAAACCGTATGATCCCACATGTATTATAACTAATACATTTCTATAAGCAAGAGAAAGCTGAATAAGGATAAATAATCATCCTTCATGTAATGTAAGCACCTTGTGCTGGCAAGATCATGCCACCTTCGGCCATCAATAGGAAGTTTGATTGAATTGCTTGTTATTCCATAAGTAGAGCAACATATCCCCTCTACAAGACACAGTGTGGAACAAAGATGAAAACACCATCCAATAGTAAGAGCATCCGAACACAATTTAAAATCTCAAGTCAAAGACGTTAACACGTGTAGTGTGGGTAGGTAAGTAACTCAAAACACAAAACAAACGATAATCTCAAAATGTATAACATAATTAACAATCACCCAAGTTCAATCAGTTTAGAACAAAAATCTAGTCTCCATCAGAATTTTGCACTCGTTCTCATGAATGAATTCTTAACACGTGTAGTGTAGGTAAGTATCTCAAATCGCTTAAAACAAAAGAAAATCTCAAAATGTATAAAATAATTAACAATCATCTAAGCTATATCAATCGAAAACAAAAATCTACTCTCAATCAAAATTTTGCACTCATTCTCATGATCAAATTCCTAAAATCTGCATTTAGCCCTAAAAATTTTGGACTTCTTCACAATCTGAAGACCGAATACATTACAAAACACACTTTTAATTTATTCATTTATTTATTTTGCTCCGCCGAACTCCACAGTTCTATTATTGTAAGAGCAAATGAATAAATAATATAAGTCAGCATTCTTCTTCTTTAAAACTCGATTGAGCCTCATAACTAGAGAACATTTTCACCTACGTATGCATGCACGAGCACGAATATTTCTCATAAAGGAGT
Source organism: Glycine tomentella (assembly GCA_007407185.1). Lineage (NCBI taxonomy): Eukaryota > Viridiplantae > Streptophyta > Magnoliopsida > Fabales > Fabaceae > Glycine > Glycine tomentella. The sequence goes on along the minus strand of PYAF01006068.1, from coordinate 3,387,890 downwards.
CGAAGCAAGTTTCTAAAATTTTGCAGAATCCAAACAGAAAAGAGAAATAGGAACAAAAACCAGTAAGCTCATTCGTTTTATTGAGAAACGAAATAACGAATTAGTTGAAAGAGCAACAGTAATTCGGAAATTGACTAGCAGAGAAAGAAGATACTTACCAGAAGACGAGGGAAGTGAAGAAGAAGCAGGAGGTAGAATAGCCATGAAAAGGAAGATTTGAGAGGAGAGGGAAAGTGCTTTTTATATGACAGTTACAGTGATAGTGACAGTGACGGGGCGCTAACAAACAGCGACTCTGGCAGAAACATGACGATGGCGTGTGTGTGCGTTGTGCTCTGTTTGTGCAGTGGAAAGTAGAACTCAACACGGGCTTCTACTAGTACTTCTGCTTCTGCGTCTGCTTCTCAAGTGAACACAAAAATGAAAAACCTCACTCCAACTTTTTCGATCCTCTCCTGCCGCTGCAGCACGATCTTCCTTGCATCCTAAATCTGAACCGTTGATTATTTTCTATTTCTTGTTTAAATATGTGCAATAATTCATCAATGGTTGTGATTTAACAAAATTTTGGCTCCGTATAAAATTGGCTAGAAAATATCTATTTTCCCTGCTTCTTACCTCACTCATCACCCCCCAAACTTCTAAGGTGAGCCACATGTGCCTCATGGGCTTGCTATTGGTTGTTATTGGTTCAAATACTATTGCTATTGGTCCTTATAATATAGGCTAAGATTTTTTCTCTCCAAAAATGTCATTTTTATCGAAGCATGATTTCTTTATTACACACATACAACATAATGATGTTTTTGTTGTTTATATTTCTTTTACCTTCTAATAACACAATAAAAACATGTATACATTATGTTATAAAAAAGAAAACATGTTTTCATTGTATTATGTATAAGAGAAACATGATTATGTTATATATAATACAACGAAAATAAATTTTCAACTTTAATATTTTTCATTTTTTATTTTTTACATTTGAGGTGTTTTAATGAAATAGTGTTTGTCGTTAAATCTCTGCATCACGGCGTACTGCGCAGTCACGCATTGACGCGTGTCTGTCTCAGCAAGCTCACCGACATCACCCCTTCTATTCGAGGTTGCATCCAATAACATATGATATTCCTTTTCTTGCAAGCCGTCAAAAATCTGGAAAAAAGTATAATAATAATAATAACCATTACCATAGAATTCTAATTGAGAGTAACAAATATAAATTACAAATTTGAAAAATCTTTAGAATAAAAATAACTTGTATTTAACTATTGATCAATCATTTTAATAATAATTTTAAAAAAAATACATAACATAATTGTGTTTCTATTTTGTGATTTTTTGAGGGTGAGAAGAAGGTAGGGGCGCGGGAAGAGGGAGGGGGTGTGGGGAAGGAATGAGGGATAGGAAGGCCTTGTCCAAGGGTTCTAGGAACCAATAGCAAACCCTAGTGCTTCATTTTCCCCCTTTCATTCATTTATCAATGTTCTTAGGAGTAAATTAAATTGTTTTCTTGGTAAACGTTTGATTTTATTTTCAGTTTTATCAACGTAGATTTTAAGAATTAAAGTAAAAAAAGAATAATTTATTTTAATACTTATGATATAATCACTATTTCTTGATAATTTTTTATTTTTAACAATCAACTTCAACTATTAAAATTGATTTTTTTTATCCATAAAAATTAAAGATAGGTATCAAAAAATATATAATAAAACACATATTATGATTAACCAATTAACTGAGTTAAACTTCTTTCAAAAATAAAACTAATGTTAACACAATCACTTATGTACTAGTATTTTATTTGCATTTTAAAAATATTTTAAAATAGTACTTTGAAGAAAACCGACTCTACAATTTTTTTTTCAAAAAAAAATTCTCAAAAGAATATAATACCATTTATCCGTGAAAAACATTAGGTAATTTAATTATCAATTGTAGTATATATGATTTTGGGATTAAGATCTTGTGCCTATATACACCAGTAAATTACTGATGCCAATGTGGAAGATATTATTTTGAAAGCAATGTGAAAGATTTTAGACATTAAAATTATTTAATTTTTTGTATAAAATACTATACAGCTATGTCTAAAAATTATAAATGGATGGAAAGAATTTAACTTACACTCTCGTCTTAAATTTTAATGGAGAAAACTTGAGTTAACTCACATTGAGGGAAGTTTTCCATGTTATATTTGATTTTATTTATTTTTTGCTTTTATATTTCTTTTATTACTATTGCAGTTTTACTGCTAAAATTGGCTTAGCTTAGATACTTTTCTGGTTAGTTGCAACAAGAAGGAGAAATTTTGTTTAGCTCTTAATATTTCGTTGTGTACTTTGATCCCAACATGTGTATCATGCCATGACTCATGAGATGATAACCTGTTTGCATAGTTTTATTTTGATACAATTTGTTTAGGCTGGCGAATCCTTATCCTTAATCTCACGCATTAAACACAACTTAATTAAACATAATTAATCTATGTGATGAAGATGCATTGATAAGAACACACAGAAAATATTCACTCATTATTATTTGCAACATGAAACGCTTGTTCCACATACATTCAACAAGCCGTTTTATTTCCTTTTTTCAAGAAGAAACTTCCAAACATCCATCCTTTTAATTGTACTATTGTCCCCTTTGCCCTGAGCTGACCTGAACACTGCAAAAAGAAAGAAGAAGAAAAAGCAATGTCAATGAAAACAAAATAACTAATGATGACCAATTAGTATGATGGATTCATTTTTACTAAGATAAAAATAAAGTAAGGAAATAAAAAGAAAGCTTACTTGTTACAATTGGTGTTCTGCTTGCTCATGATAAAACCCAAATCAACACCACATAATTTAGGAAGTGAACCTGCCCTGTTTTCTAGCAAGGAAGGAAGGCGAATTGCTATGTCGAAAAAGCACTTGCATGCAGCCATTCGTTGAATTTGTGTTGGTACTGATGCTTTCAATGCATTAACACTTTGGCAACAAACACCTGAAGGGATACCATCTCCACCAATGAGGTAATCCACGCACGAAATTAACAAGTTATTCACTTGTGAACAATTGTAGTCATTTGGTGCTGAATTTGTTGTAATTGGTGCCTCTGAAGCTGTAGCTGTTAGAACAAATACAACTAGAAGAGCTAAAAATGTGACAAACACTGTCTTCATTTTGTGAAGCTAGTAGTTTCTATATCAATGAACTTTATGGGATTAATTTGCTTGTTTTTGATGGGGATGAATTGAAGGTTGAGAAATGTACGTGTTAGCTATATATAGCTACAAAAGTTGACGCAAGCATGTTCAAGTAGAATCCACGTGTTGTGCTCCAATTGCAACAATTTATTAAAGCATATTAATGCATGAGCTAGCAAACAAAAGACACCGCTTGATCAAGAAATTAATGTGAATTCAAGTTCTAAGAGCATCTTTAATGGTAGATCTTAAATTGGGATCTTAGATTGTCAAGTAGGATTGAAGACCTCTTAAGATCTGTAACATTTTTTCTTTTATTGGTAGATCCCAAATTGAGATCTTAGATTATTTTAATGGGTCTCACATGGACCCTACTTTTAAATATTTAAAATTTAATTAAATTAATTAAGTAATTAATTTTAATTAATAAAACATGAAAAAAAATATATGAATATTAATAAAACATATAATTAATTTTAACTTTTAATTTCATTTTATTTATTTTTTTTCATTTTTTTCATTCTGTCACATGAAAAATTATTTTTTTTTGAATTTCGTGCAGATCTTCAGAGTTCTTGTGGAAGATCTGGATCTCCACGTGGAGATCTGCTTTTTCTCTTTAGTGGTGGATCTGGGAAAAGAGAGATCTTCAACTTAAGATCCCTCCCCAAGATCCCACACTAAAGTTGCTCTAAGAGAAATGACGCACTGATCAATTTTTTTTCAAGATTGGCTATAAATAAATAAATAAACCTGTTTTAGACTAAGGGTCAAATGATATTTTCATTAAATTACCTTTACTTTCCTTTATTTTTTTTTCACATCAAACATCCTCACCAAATTTAGTTTCACTATTTTCTATTTTATTTCACTTTAATAAAAAAAATCTTAATTTACACTTTATTTCTTATTTATTTTTCTGCTTTTCTTTTCTAACTAATTCACTTCCTTTCTTTCCATTTTCTTCCTCACCACAAAACTCAATGATAAAGGAGTCACTCTCATTAAAAGTCATTAAATATCTAAACTAAATGAATTTAACTTTGGAGTAGTGTAACTTAATAAGCATTAAACTGTTTTATTCTTAAATTAAGAGTCATTAAATGAATATCCTTTTTTATAGAGAGTCATTGAATATCTTATCTTAATTAAATGAATAGGAAAATAGTGTCAGCACACTTTCTTTTTTTAAGATGTCAATTACACATTTTCTAACACATTTTCTATAACTCATATTTTATTTTATTAAATTTTATTTAAAATTATAAAATTTGAAGAGATATTCATTAAATAAGAACTGAGACCTGTATAAAATTATAATTATAATAAATTTTAATCAATAATAAAGTATATTACTAACATTTTTCATTAATTTAAATTATTTTTTGACTTTTCAAATAATGCAACTTATATAAAATCATTTTAATTTTTGTGAAAATATATATTATTCTAAAAATTATCCTTACTTCAATTTCGTTGCATCATCCATACTCATAAATTATGAGTATACATTATCCATTTCATTTCTATATTTTTTTTTGAAAAAAAAAACTTAATTAATTGGATATCACTAAAGATATGTTTTTTAAAAAATTATTATGAAAAATAAAAAAATTATTATACACAATAATTTATTATTAGATAATACTTCCTTCAGTCTCAAATATAAGAAAAAAATAATTCATATTAACTAAGAAAGTTAATTAACCAATTCAATTGTATCAATCTCAATTAAAAAATTGTTTTTTTCAATTTACTATTCATTGGAACTTGATATTAGAAATAAATAAAAAATTAATTGAAGTATTTTTCTCAATCTTTTGTTTGGACTTATTAGATTGAAATATTTTAGCTTGAAGTAATTTGATTGGGGTATTTATGGATTTTACGTATTTTAAATAAATTATTGATTAGCACATTTGTTAATTTTTTTTTAAAATTTTTTTTGCAAGTATCCATGGATTCCCACAAATATTGATAAAATTTGTGGGTATAGAGAGTATGAGATGGATTTTTACTCATGGAATTGGTGACGAGGACTACTACACGTTTACATGTATCAGTCTCGCTCTAATGTCATCCTTAATTCAAACAATTCATTTTTGTTATCTATTTCTTTTTTCATCATTCTTATTTTTATCTGTCTTGTTTTTTCTTCCTATTTTATTTTTAATCCAAACTGAGCACTAGTGTTTGGTTTCTTATGCCTTTAATTTCTCACTCCAAGTTCAAATGTTTATGATTTTCCTTTGTTTTAGTTGTTCTTCCAAGGATTGATATTCTAAAGGAAGAAAAAGTAAAATCCATGCCCTAAGCTTAAAGATAAATAAACTTTATTATAGTTTTAGGTATGAAGAGAAAAGAAAACTTACCCCATTTGAATGTTTGATGTTATATTTCCTTAGATTGGTTTTTAGACACGTTGTCTAGTTTAGTCTCGTGTTCCTATAATGATTTTTTTACTTTTTCACATCTCTTATATTTCCTCCGGTTTTCTATAGCAGTACTTCTTTGTAAATGTTACTCTTGTATCTATATTTATATTGTTTTTGCTAAATGCTAAGCATATCTAAATTAATATTTGAATTACAATAGTTGATTAGTATAACCTCCTTAATCATTAGGGTAACTTTTGGAATTCACGTAATTGATCAGTTGATTGTCTCTAATCAATTGTAATTTTTTTTAAATCCACTTATATTATTCTAAAGAAAAAAAATAAAATAACAGTATAAAAATTACTTAACATAATGCTCAACGAAATGAATAAATTTAGGGCATATTTATTTAAACCAAAATTCATTATTTTCATTGTGACACGTCTTAATATAAAATCTATGACTGAAACTAATTTAGACATACGTCTCAATTGCATTCAGTAATTTGAAATTATTTCTGTCAAAATCAATTCTACTCAGTTTAAAAACCAACAAATCTTCAGTTTGCATTTCATAGTAATTCATTGCCATACATTATGATAAATCAACAAAAGAAGCCCTTGATTGCCCCTGTCAGTGCTTGAAAAGTGGAAATATATTCCCATAATCTCAGGAGTAATTGGCACATGATCCCTGCTGGTTGCTGCTAAGCTCAGAACATGGCCAAGGGCTAACTTGATGAGCAAATCCAGACACATCAGAACACTTCCAAGGTGGAGTTCTAGGTCCTGTAACTCCATGAAGGTTGATATCATATAGGCAAATATCAGTGAAAGGTGAATTTCTCAACCCTTGTATCAAGCCAGCCTGCAAAACCTTCACACCCCAAACATTCTTAATTGTGATACCCTTCACAAGTGGGAGAGCATTGGCATCAAATTTGTCATCAGGGTGGTCCCCAACATCACCTGAGATCCTTATTCCCTTCCTTGCTTCCTCCATATACACATGAGACATGGTTATATTCTTTATAAATCCACCCCTGCCAGTGTTGGTCTTAATGTGGATACCAATTCCCATGTTGTAAAGGTTGATGTGCTCAGCAAGTACATTCTCCACCCCACCAGAGGTTTCACTGCCAATAGCAATCCCAGCAAATGGAGACGACCCAGTTACACGCCGGATCGTGATGTCAGAGCTAGGACGGCCATAAGCAATCCCATATTCATCCCATCCACTCTTCACAGCCACAAGATCATCTCCAGTAGATATGTATGAATCCTCGATGCACACATTTGAACTTGAATCTGCATAAATGAACTGATATTTGTATGAATGGATATACAAGGGTTCTTTTACTTGTCATACCAACAAAATGGTGCCATAATATTTCCACCATCAAATGCCTGTGGGTTTTGCCCTTAAACTACAGTATTTAAGTGTTGGTTTATTAACTAGGAAGGAAAGAAACATAAATACAGAACTTGAGAGTACCTATCAAATCTCATGTCAGTGACTATATTTGAGTACAATTTGTCTCCGAAATGAAACAAGACATACTGATCTTAGAAGGGAAGAATTACTATAACCAAAATGCATTGCTTACAATAATAAAATGAGATCAGTTAGTAACTTAGCATAGTGTTTGACTATTTCAATTGGTTGTATCTATTTCACTATTTGCACAAGATATAGCATATTTAGAAGAGGTGTACTCTCTATCTGTCATTCTTACAAACTCTATTATCAGTTGACATTTATTGAAATTATAAAATTATAAGTGAAACTTGTTAAATAAGAAGTGAGTCTCACAAAATTTTTAATTTTCAATAAATTTTTAAAAATGTGTTGCTAGCCTTTCTATATTTAGAAAGCAGTTACTACTTACCCGGGTCAATGCCATCAGTATTTGGAGAGTCACGAGGAGCCAAAATCGTGACAAATCGAACAACAACGTTGCTGCAAAGAAGTTAAGACAATATGCAATCAGATTTCAGAATGAGATCTAGTTAGTTTCAAGAAACAAAGTAACAAGTTTATAAAGAATTGGTACAAATTTGTTTATAAAATTTTCCCACAAACATTATGGTAAAACAATGTTACCAAACAATAAATAAAAAAGGACATAAGGAATGCCATGAACACACTTTATAAATTCCTTATGACTTAAAGTGACATATACCTGCTGTAAACCGGGTGTATGTTCCAAAAGGGAGAATTCTTAAAGATTACATTTGAAATAATAATATCTCTAGAATTCACAAATTCAACTAGGTTTGGTCTGGTAAACTGAAGAGTTCCCTGCCTCCACTTATTCCACCATGCATCTCCTTGCCCGTCTATTGTCCCATTTTCACCTATGAAAATATGAATTGTGTGAGAGAGAAAGGGTATAGTTTGGACACAAAATCCTGTAACCATAATAGAGAAACTCGCAGGACCAAAGATTTCCACTCAATTATGAATATGCACTATGCAGTATAAAGCTTTGAATAAATAAAACATGCACAGATATTGTAAAGTTTTTATCCTTTGTCCATCATCCACCAAACAATATACAAGACAAAAAATTGTCATGTAATTCAAGTATTTGTCATGTGCTACACCCTTAGGTGCATCAAACACACCTTTAATTACATATGTTCATAAATATTATCATAGTATCATCATATTTTAGATACTATGTGGTCTGGTACAAACCACAAAACCAGATTCAGATGTCCTAAAAAATAGGAAACATAAGATACCCACCTGTGATTACCACATCCTGAACTCCATCACCATGGATAAAACTCATATACCTTCCCCCAGGCCGTTCCCTTCCTCTTCCATAAGATGGCAAGGGTGCAATCAAAGGCCAATTCAATGAATCCTAATGAATCAAGCAATGAAGGGAATTAATTAGAAAGTGGAGTCCTTGTTCATCTGAAACTTATCTATTTGTTTCCTTTTTTCTCTTTAAACAATAAACTGTTTAAGAAGGAAGAAACAAAGGTGTTTAGTTTTAATTGAGCATACCATGAAAATGTTATTCGGATATGAATTTATTGTAATTTTTTTATGTAGATAACTACCTGGCGATGAATTCATTGTTTTTGGGAATAACAAGGATAAAGAATGAAGAGTTCTGCATTCATATGCACCATTTCACTAACTATGATATTCAAAATAAATCAATTTAGCATAGATATAATCATCATCATCATCATCTCAGTTTGTGTTGTTTAACCGCACGAACTATAGTAGCATGGTTTAATGGCAGAAGAATAAGTGAGTACCCCACATCCACTTGATTATCAAAGAAAAGGACAGTAATTGTCAGAAATCCAAGCTGCCATATAAATAATTGGCTAAAGCCATAAATGTCATGCACATAGTGCCATGCATTGATGAAGACTAGACCCCCCCCCCCCCCCCAAAAAAACTTTCTATCCTTTCAGCATGGACCCACCATAGATCATGGAGATTATATGTTTCCCACGATCCATTACAATCATCTATAGTCCATACTCCATACCACCAACCATACGGATAAACATGTACATATATGGACTCAATTCATTAGTATAACCATAAGCTTTTAATTGTAACAGCTTTTTTTTAATGCACGGGAACATTAGATGTACAATTTCCAATGTACTCTTTAATGTTCCTTTCTCTCTTTTTCCTCTATTCTCCTCGTTACATTTGGTAGTCGGTGAAGAGTTTGCGAACATTATTTTGCATAGCAAGGTTTCTATAAGGGGAAAACCTTATGCAAAGTTAACTAAGCAGGTTACATACAACAGCAAACTTAATCCATGTCATTAATATAACTTTATAATTAGCAAGCATTCCGTACAAATATTTCAGCAAATACAGGATATATATAATTAATTCATAAAAAATCTAAAAAAATACTAAAAGAGACCAAAAAAATAGAATTGTAAACAAAAGGCTCATAATTAAATTAAAATAATTGAAATTAGACATGTGTCATTCATTTTTAAGGAAGAGTAGACTAAAAGAGTAAATCACCCGCAATATAGTGTATCTAATTTAATAGTATGAATTTCTATGTTTTGGGGAGAAAAATTAGCATAAAAATGAATTTGAAAGTAGCTTTAGGAAAAATAATATAGAAAAAATTAAGTATTAATAATATGACAATTTTTAAAGGAAATTTGATTATTTTTTAAACATTACAAACTCGTCTGTCTTAAAAAAGTACAATAAAAGATTTTATTTCATTTTTAACTCAAGATTGTAAATACTACTTTATTATATAGTATATACGTATTGATAAAATACACAGACAAGATAAGATTGGCTTTGTTGCATTATGCTCAAATAAAAATAATTAAGCACGCTAGTAATAACCTTTTCCGACATGACAATCTTTTGCTTGCATTTGCATAAAATTCCATTGACTTCTCTAATAAATTTACTTTATAGTATAAAGTGAGTAATTTTAACTGTTAACAGGAGAATTAACGATTAATATGATGTACAATACATAATAAATCATATATTTATATTTATTAAAATATTAACTATTACTTTTCTTAATAACAATTAAAATTACTTACTTTACTTTCACTTACACTAGAAGAGATTTTTTTTTTACAAAACACACACTAGAAGAGTTAAATCTCCTAAATTATCTCCTTTTATAATACATATTAAGTTGATTTTAGTTAAGAATTTAATATTAAAATTTAGGGATTGGTAACAAGTTAGAGATAAAAAAAAATAGAAAATATTTAATTATAGATAACATAAAAACTAAAAAGTACTACATTGAATAAAAATATTATGTTTGTTGTACAAGCAATTCAAAAAATATTCAACAGTTCGTATTTGGAGCAGTGATTTCGCAAACGAGTATTAAAAGACATTGCTAAAAGAATCTTCATTCTAATTACTCAAAAAAATAAGTACTTAAATAATTTTCATGCTTCTAATGTAATTAATAAATAAATAAATAATTTACCAAACATTCTTTTTTTTTATCAGAAGAATAAAAGATAAATAAAGAAAAATTTACAATAAACTCTCTCTCATACTTTATTGGACCAACCAAATTAAAGCCTATTGGTATAATCATTTATTTTAATTCTTTTCTTTATCCACTAAAGGATACTAAAATATGTTTTTCAAAATAATTATAAAAAATGGTTTGGGGCCTTTAGGGTGTGTTTGTTTACCTGGGTGGCCATGATAACGGCACCGGCAGCGAGATACAGCGTCATGTGGCTGGTGAGGTTAAAGGGCTCCGTTAAGTACACCCCGGGAGGCACATAAAGGAGCGTGCCTCCTTCTCGTGGCAAGTGCTGAACCCTATATATGGCCTCTCTGAAGGCCTTTGTGTTGAGGGTGCGTCCATTACCCACGCCTCCAAACTCCGTTATGGAAATCTTGTCGGTGCGGTGCCCCAACGCCACTATGTTGGAACACGACACCGTTTCACCCTCGCCCAACACTAATAACCAACAACATGAGAAACACACCAACAACGCTAACGTTGAGAATCCGAGGAGCATTTTCCCAAATCGGAAATCAGATTCGGAGAAACCGAAGAATGATCGAACGTGGTGGATATATCACTGAATCAGAACGAAGAAAAATGACTCTAAAGTTATAAGAGCACTTGATTTGTTTTGTTTTGTTTCTAGTACTCTGTAGTACTTAGTTGGTGAAAGCATTAAACTGGTAGTAATGGTATGGTTCTATTGTGTTGTGTCCTCCTACTGAGAAAAAGAATCTGCTGTAAAGTTGTGTATATAATAATAAATGAAATCAGATGGAGGACCACATAAAATTATATAATACATATTGCATATTTCTCTTCCCTTTCTTAATTATTTTTGTTTTGCCTTGCTTAATGTGAAATTGTGTGAAGGTGGAACATTGGACATGAATGATAATTCGTACTAGTTACAGATCTCTTTCAAAAAATTAATAGAGACAAATTGAAATCGAAAAGTTAATAAAATAGACATGGCCACATGGGTATATATATGTATAGGTATTTAAGTAATTTCATCTATATAAGCAGCCCATGGGTACATTGATATCCACTCCCATCTTGCTAATAAACAGGTAGAGTAAAAGAAGTTGTTTAAATTACTCATGAGTGTTAATTTGACTATCCAATTCGATTTGTTATGAAGTTTACTCGTATTTGGGGATGCGTATATGGATATAGATTTCACTCGCATTTGGGGATGCGTATATGGATATAGATTCGTTGATCGTTTTGTTAAGCCTGCAAATCTTATGGATAATGGAACTATTTTTCTAAAGTTTGAATTTTATGAGTTTATGAATCCGACCTGTTAAGCTTATAGATTTGATATACTTTATTCGTGAATTACTCATTTAATTCATTAAATTAAATGTGCAAGTATTGTTAATTTGCTATGTTAAGATTGTGATCTTTAATTTAGGTTATTATTAGTAATTTGTTATATTTAAAATACTGGTATATTGTAGTATAATAGATTTTAGCTTAAAAAATAAATCAATTTTTTTTCTAATTTTATATATTTTTCATTTTATAAAAATTTATTTTTTAAATTACTATTTGAGTTCACAAATTGTTATGTTTATTCGCGAGTTTTGCGGGTGGAATAAAGATCTTGAAAAATGTTTATTTACATCATAGGTCAAGCTTATATGCTCATCTAAAACAGGGCCTTCGCAGGGCAGATCGATCTGTATACCAACCCCTACTCGTATGTATTTGCAAACATTTGTCACCCCTAGTTTGAATGGATAATGTTGTGATCTCTATCCAAGGAGTTGGTGAAATATCAACAGTGGTTGATGTACAAAGAATTCAAGTAAATATTCTGGCCAATGATGACGAGGTGAGAGACCTGCAATCACTTGCACAAAACACTCTGATGCTAAAGTCAAATAGTGTATGGAGATGTGTAAAATAAAGTTAGCTTTTTACTTGTAGGCATGAAATGTCTTATGTAATAGTAGATTGATAGGTGATGAAGTAGTTATATATGCTTGTAGGCCTTGGGCTACATGACAAGCCCGAATGAGATCCATAATAGTTGTCTTTTTAAGTCAATGTTGCTAAGAATAACTAACTTAGACTTGAGATATAAAGCGATTTTAAATATTACATTCATAACAAATACAATAATATTTGTTTTCATACACATTTTAAAGAAAAATACTTACATATGCTCTCATACCCAGATGGATAGCAACTTTTGGCTTCGTTCTCATACATGTTGGATATCCATATATTCATACCCACACTTACTACTTGTTCTTATTAATATTATAAAGCCAATAAATTATTATAAACATGCTAGTTAAGAAATTACTACAATAAATTTATATCCTTCCAATGTATTTATAGTTATTTCAACGTATGAATTGGTATGAAAGTTAAAGTAACATTACACAAGGCTATTTGTGTGAAATTTATACTATTATAAAATATTCACATTATGGATAGTTTTAATGGAAAATAGCTTGATATGATATCTTGACAAAAAATTACACGCTTGACGGTAAAAAGGCAAACACGATTTATCCTTAACATTTGTTTAAGCACGTGACAATAAAATTGCTCGACATTACATCTGTGAAAGGAAATCAGGGTTCCATGTGCTTGCATTAAATTATAATTAATATATGTGTGTGTGTGATTATTCACATATATAAGATATTTTAATTAAATTAATTCATATAATAGGTAAGGGATGGTCACTAGAGTATATATACTCACAATCGTGTTTGTTAAAAAATTATAGATAAACATACACTTCGAACTCTTCCCCAGTAAACATGTATTTGTTCCACCCGTTTACAAATATTTTTGTTGGTACACATAGGATCTTGGTATCATTTATCATCCCTAATAAGATAATAACTTATTTCACTTGGTTTTATTTTGAGATAAGTTGTTTAGGTTCTTAGATCATTATCCTTAATATCAAGCATTAAACAAAAATGATTTAACCTAACTGAACAAAATTAATCTACGTGATGAAAATGTATGGACAAGAACACCTAAATTTGTTTCATTAATTATTATTTGCAACATCAAATGTTTGTTTCACATATGTTATACAAGTTGTTGTTTTCATCCTAAAGTTGTAATTGGTGCCCTTGGCGGCCCTGCCTTCGGTGGGCCCGAATTTGTAATTGGTGCCTTTGGCGGCCCTGCCTTTGGTGGGCCTGAATTTGTAATTTGCGCCCTTGGTGGCCCTACCTTTGGTGGTCCTGAAGTTGTAATTGGTACCCTCGGTGGTCCTTCCTTGGGTGGTCCTGAAGTTGTAATTGGTGCTCTTGGTGGTCCTGCTTTTGGTGGTCCCGAAGGTATAATTGGTGGCTCTGGCTCTGAAGCTGTAACTGGTGGCTCTGGTTCTGAAGCTGTAACTGGTGGCTCTGGCTCTGAATTTGTAATTGGTGTTCTTGGTGGCCCTGCCTTTGGTGGTCCTAAAGTTGTAATTGGTGCCCTTTGCTGCCCTGCCTTCGGTGGGCCCGAATTTGTAATTGGTGCCCTTGGCGGCCCTGCCTTTGGTGGTCCTGAAGTTGTAATTGGTGTTCTTGGCGGCCCTTCCTTTGGTGGTCCTGAAGTTGTAATTGGTGCTCTTGGTGGCCCTGCTTTTGGTGATCCTAAAGGTGTAACTGGTGGCTCTGGCTCTGAAGGTGTAATTGGTGGCTCTGGCTCTGAAGCTGTAACCGTAAGAACAAATACAACCATTAGAGGAAAAATTGCTACCAACACTTTCTTCATTTTGTAAAGCTAATTTCTATCTCAATAAACTCTCTAGGATACACTTGTATTTTGATGGGAATGAATAAAAGGTTGAAAGAGGTATCATCTATATAGCTACAAATGTGGGACATTGACTGCCTTGATGACGTAAGGTGTGGTTATGAAAGATTGGCTTCTTATTATTAATTTTGTTTGGAGTGTGTTCCTTAGAACCACAAAAAAATGGTAAAACATTAATTGTATATTGTTCATTTCCTAATATTGCTTTAATAACTTTAAATTGTGATGGCGTCAGAATTTATGTTTGTTTCATGCATTTAATTTTTTATCACATTTTTTGTACAAAATATATACTAAAATATAAAACGTAAAAAAATATTATCAATATAAAATTTTAATTTATCCTTATGTAATGTTTTTTTTCTCAAACTATACTAAAAATATTGGGGAAAAAGTTTCTTAATACTAAAAAAAATTAAATTATTTTTATCTAGTTCTATTCACATGAGTTTTTTATTTTAAATTATAATAATTAAATGATGAATAAATTAAAAGAGCACATTGCTTTTAATATTTAACTTTTTAGTTTTGTAAAAGATATCTATAATATATAAAATATATTCAAACATTATATGTGCTAAATTGCTAAAATACAAACTTTATTACCATATTAAAAGTCATTGAGCAATATGGATGAGTTATTATAATT
>PYAF01006068.1:3323161-3361194 GCA_007407185.1 Glycine tomentella | reverse complement strand
TTAAACCCTTTAGTAGTTCTATGTTCCAGTTGTTCCCTGTTTTAATTCTTTTCTTCCTCTTTTCTCTTTTCCTCTCACCATTCTTTTATATTTAACTCTGTTTCTCTCTTTTACTTTATTTTCGATTTATCATTGGGTTCATCTACCACCGACCCCAATTAATTTGGGTTAAAGGTGCTGTTGATGTTGATGTTGATGAACAGTATGAGAGCTGTGTTAAGCATCATTATATTGTTGAGTGTATAGTCCTTAATCATATACATCTTATCTTTGGCTCTTCCTTTCCTCCTGAAGATCCTTTTCCATATCAAGTTTGATAAATTGTCTATAGTGAAACCAAGGAATGATTAGCAGGCAACAGTCGTGATGTGTGGTGTCATGAAAAAGCTGCTTAAATTGTTGCTTAAATGTTTTCACTTCTAACTGCTTTATATTTTCACTTCTAACTGCTTCATATTTTCAATTTCAGGTCAACCCAAAAGGCATCTTCTTACTACAGGGTGGAGTGTCTTTGTCAGTGCAAAGCGGCTTGTTGCTGGTGATTCAGTCCTTTTCATCTGGTACATGTAATTTTTGATATTTCCATTAAATTGACCTATTGGAGATTCAACTCCTTTTCCCTCCCTCTATCTTTGAATTCAGTTTTAGTTATAGATATATTTATTATGGATATATTTAAGCAGAAAGAAAATTACAAGAGGGCTTTAGACTAGAAGTCATGTTATATTTATATTAATTCACATTATTTCAAAAAAATGTATCTGTGGGAGCTTTTTGACCTGATAAATATGTTTTAGCTTGTTACCCTGCCCGTATAGAAATATCGTCAGTAATTGCATCTATATAGGCCATGGGTACATGATTGAAATCTATTCAAAGGAACTATAAGATATTATTGTAATTCTTCTTGTTCTTTTTATTAGGAATGAAAAAAACCAGTTACTCTTGGGCATACGGCGGGCGAATCGTCCGCAGACTATCATGCCATCATCGGTTCTGTCAAGTGATAGCATGCACATTGGTCTTCTTGCTGCTGCAGCTCATGCAGCTGCCACAAATAGCCGGTTTACTATATTCTATAATCCTAGGTGTGTAACTTTAATGCTAATGCTAATGATGAGAATTATTATCCTACAAATCACACTGAACATGCTCCCCCCTCCCCCCTAATTTTATAGGGCAAGCCCATCTGAATTTGTCATTCCTTTGGCCAAGTACGTTAAAGCTGTGTATCATACACGAGTTTCTGTTGGCATGCGATTTAGGATGCTCTTTGAGACAGAAGAATCAAGTGTTCGTCGGTAGGTATTTATTGTCTTAAATTTGCCTTTCTCTTGTTACTATTTTGGGCCCTGCTCGAAGAAGAAACTCAAGGAGGACAAAGAATTCTTCTCCCATGTGAATCTTAGTGTTTACTTTATACTTTTGTCTGATGACTTGGAGAGACAGTTGATTTGGTTAAATTTACTTCTTAGGTCCCCATACTTTTTGAAAAAATTCAAAATGGTCTTTGATGGTTTGAAATTTTAAAGTTTCTTTTTGTAAATAGCCCCCTATGACCCTCTAATGGTAATGGTAGGGTGGATTCAAGGACTCTTAATTTTTATTTTTTTTGGAAACTATAGGAATCCAACCCAGTTGCTAATTCAAACTATAGGGATAACTGAGTTCTCTCTCAAAAAAAAGTATAAGAGACCTATGAAGTAATTTAACTTTTTTTTTAGTTACAAATTTAACCTTTAATTTTACTTTCCAGATTTATTTATGTTCCTCCTTTAATGTGGTTTATCAATGAATGTGTGGTGATAACCACATAGTACTTTGGGTTGGGTGTGCAGTGTTCTGTGTCGTAACAATAAAGAAACAAATATGCTGCTATTCAAAGAACACTGCAATTCCCAATCAGCAATGCGGGTAACTGCACATGATTCCATCCAACTTTAACAGTGAAAGTATTAGTTGGACCCCTTTAAATCTTTATCTGTGCGTGACTGTGACTTCAACAGTTGTGTCAGTAGCAAATCGATCTTGTTTCCCTTTAGCTTTCCTCAATTTTGGTTCCTTCCATTTTATGTTACTGATTTGTTGGTTTCTAACCATTATTATTGTATTAATAATTTTCTGTATGCCATTTAATGTCACTCTCTGCTGTGCACTCCTTTTCATGACTGTTGATGCATTACTTATGTGCTTCCAAAAGATAAAAAGCCAAAAATTTTGTGACTGATTAGCCATGACAATATATGCTTGTATCCTTCCAAAAGATAAAAGCTTTGAATGTTTAGCCACGACAATATTTGCTTGTCCTTTAGAACAGTGGTCTATTCTAAGTTTTTTTTTTGTTTTCCTTTTTCTTCTTCTTTTTTTTAAACATTTGAACCTATACTCACTATAACATGTTCTTGTCCAGATACATGGGTACCATAACTGGTATTAGTGATTTAGATCCAGTCCGCTGGCCAAATTCACATTGGCGTTCTGTGAAGGTTTGTTATGACTGTTTGATTCATATAGCAACTATATGGCATTGTCATGATAGAATTTAGCAATATTTTAGAAATATCAGAGATTGTGTTTACAGATAAATGAGATGATGTATAATTTGGTTTTTTAACTTTTGTCTATGGGTGTAGGTTGGCTGGGATGAGTCCACTGCAGGGGAGAGGCAGCCAAGAGTTTCCTTGTGGGAGATTGAACCTTTGACAACATTCCCAATGTATCCATCTCCATTCCCCTTAAGGTTGAGGCGCCCTTGGCCATCGGGCTTACCTTCTTTATATGGTATGGGTGGTTTTGTTAAGTGTCATGGCATTCTATGGGATCTGTGACAATATGCTTGTTTTATTTTTTGTCGTGAAGTACATGACATCTTCACCTTAATATATTTCTTCCTTCCTTTTGTGTAAGTCAGGTCTCAAGGATGGAGACATGGGCATTGGTTCTCCATTCATGTGGCTCCAAGGTGGGCTTGGGGATCAAGGAATGCAATCTTTAAACTTCCAGGGGCTTGGTGTAACACCATGGATGCAACCTAGACTTGATGCTTCTATACCAGGTCTCCAACCAGAGTTATACCAAGCAATGACTTCAAATATTCCCAGTGCTCATGCTTCTGAGGTACAGAGGCAACTATTACCACAAGCTCAGCCTCAAAACACCCTTCTACACAATTTTCAAGAAAACCAGGTGCCTGCTCAGTCACAACTTCTTCAACAACAGTTGCATCGTTACCACCCTTATAGTGATCAGCGGCAACAGCAGCAGCAACTTAAAAACTTGCCTGTTCAGCAGTTACCAAATGTCATCTCTCCTTTGTCCAATTTTGCATCAGGTACCCAGTCTCAATCTCCTCCCATGCAAGCCCTAGCTTCACATTGCCAGCAGCAGAGCTTTCCTGAACCTATGAGGAATCATATTTCTGGTTCTGATGTTTCCCCAATCCAGAGTCTACTAGGGTCATTCTCCCAGGATGGAACATCCCAGTTACTTAACTTGAGTGGATCCAATTCCGTTATGTCTTCTGCAGCCATGCTACCCAAGCAAATAACCGCTGAACCTCCTCAGCTTCCATCTGCTGCTTCTCAGTGCATATTGCCTCAGGTGGAAAACTTGGGAACATCACAGTCAAATGTGCCTGAACTTACTGCTTTGCCTCCATTTCCTGGAAGAGAACATTCTGCATACCATGCTGCTGCTGATCCTCAGAGCAATCTTTTATTTGGGATTAACATTGACCCCTCTTCTCTTATGCTGCAAAATGGCATGTCAAACCTGAGAAATATAGGCAATATGAACGATTCATTATCGTTGTCATTTTCTGCTTCAAATTGTGGTGGTGCTTCAGTCACTGATTTCCCCTTAAGTTCAAACATGACAACTTCGAGTTGTGTGGATGAATCAGGTTTCTTGCAGTCTTCTGAAAATGTAGACCAAGCAAATACACCAACTGGAACCTTTGTTAAGGTAATAGCTAATGCCTTTTGTTTATAGGTAGTATGCCTTTATTTATATATTTTATGTGGAGCCACTTTTGAATATCATTTACCAAAATTAAGCAACAGTTTATTAGTTAAAGAATAGGTTCAAGGTACAAGTTAAATATATTTATATAATATATTTATCTTCAATGTTGAATTGGTTCTATTGTACGGGGATATTTGGCACCCTATTTTTATATAAACAGCATATTGCAGCTACTTTTTTATTTTTGTTTCCTCTTTTTTGTAGGACTACTATTTTCTCCAATTAGTAAGTGGATGTTGTCTATTGTCTAGGACTATTACTATTACTCTAATTTTATATGGTGATGGATGTGGTGTAATTTTTACAGGTTCACAAGTCAGGGTCCTTTGGCAGGTCACTGGACATTTCCAAGTTCAGCAGCTATGATGAGCTCATTAGTGAGCTTGCTCGCATGTTCGGCCTTGAAGGCCAACTAGAGGACCCTAAGACTCAGAGATCAGGCTGGCAGCTTGTATTTGTTGACCGGGAGAATGATGTTCTTCTTCTTGGTGATGATCCTTGGCAGTAAGTTGCCATATGCCAGCTGTTATTTATGTTCCAAGTTATAATATATTATCTTGGGATTTGCTACATCCTTCATTGTTGCTAATGTCATTGATGATATAGGAATAGTCAGTAATGTTTCTTACATATTTGATAATTTGAACATGTCGACATTTCACAAATTTTTTATTTTATGGGTCTGAATAATTATTTCTACCATTTTTCTTGTTCCTTCTATTAAGTTTTTGCTAACTAAATTTGAGTATAGGTTCATTGCTTTGAGATTACTGAAATCATAGTCCATGCAGAAGAGTATTTAATTACTTGCGCATGTCACCCCAAGTAGTAAAAGGCTAGAAGAACGATGTTTGACAAAAAAATGAATATATAGCCAAGAAGCACATCATTTTAGACTTTCCTGATTCTGCACAGAAATATTTTACATTTGATAATTTTGCAGGGAGTTTGTGAACAATGTGTGGTACATAAAAATACTATCTCCACTAGAAGTGCAACAAATGGGCAAAGGTCTTAGTCCTTCTACTTCTGCCCCAGGTAACAAACTTTCTACTCCTGCCAACTCTTGTGATAATTATGTGAGTCAACAAGAGTTGAGAAGTTCGAGAAATGGCATGGCATCAATGGGATCTTTTCACTACTAGGAGACTCTCCCATGTAAGGAATATTAGTTGAAAAATTATGGTGGCAGAATTTTCTGTTACAAGTTTTCTTATGTATGGATTGGGCCAGCATTCTTATACACATTAATGGTTGACATGTAGTGATTTTGCAAGGTCTAAATAGATCAACAGCAAATGACTGTAAATTATAATAGGTGACCTTGTTTCTGTAATGGTTAGTTGCTTATAGCAGTTATTAATTATTACTGTATCTCTTATTTAGTTTTGCAATCGAAAATTTGGGAGCTTCGTTGTTGTTCCATTTTCTTTTATACGCACGCACCAATTTTCCATCATATTTGACAAACGGTTGTGGGATACTGACAACTTTTCGTGAAATTGAGTTTCAAAATCGACAAATAAAATGTTTCTGATGAAAAATAATTTCGCTTAAGCAATATATATTGTAATAAAGAACATTTCAAATGGTTTTTTTGGAGTTGTCAAATATAAAGTTTCTGCAGTTCAAGGCTTCAAGCATAGGTTAATACTTTAAAAAAGTTAATTTAACTTACGTACAGTTTTTCGTTTAAAAAAGCAAAAAAACTTATGAAAATACTAATATGAAAGAAGTCCCCCCCCCCCCCCCCCCCCCCCCCTCCCTAACAGGTGCTTAAAAAGTTTTTTCAATTTTCTTTCAGTCGAAAAAAGGTTTATTCAAATAGTGCTAAATTATTTTTACAACCTCTATTCATTCACTTTTTCTTTTGAAGTTAAATATTTGATTCGCTAAACTGAACAACATAATTATAAAATGTTCCATGCAGTAATATTAAAGCCGTCCTAGTGATTGGTCCGGTCAAGGTAATGGGTCAGTGGTCCAACTAGTAGATCAGTAATTGGTTCGGTTTGACTCGATATATATTAAAAATTTAAATTTATATATGTATCTATTATATATAAGTATATAATTAACATTATTTAAATAAGACAAACTCATTTATATTCTAAAATTCAAAATAACAATTGATAATAATATAAAATTTTAAATAAAAAATAAAAAAATTTTTAAAAAAAAAAGCAAACCGGACCGGACCGGTTGGACCGATCGGGTTTGACTGGGTCGCTTGCATAAATGGTCCAACTACAAATCCGGACCGGTTAACCTATCGGGTCTTGGTTCGACCAGTCCGCCTGACCTGGTCAGACCGTGTTTTATAACTCTGGTTCCATGTTAAAAATGGAACATTTATAGTTTTTTTATTCCATGATTTATAATTCTAATTTTTATTTTATTTTTTTCAAATTTATTTGTTAATTTTAGTTTTAAATTAATTTTATTTAACTCAATCATCTCAAATAATCTTTTATCTATCTAATTGATTTTGTTAACCACTTTCAAGTCACTCCCTCTTTATCTGTATACAAATATATTTGATTTTTTTTAACTGCTTTTTATCTTTATTTTTAAATTGAGTTTAATAGTTTTTTTCTTTAAAATATCAAATAGTTACAAATAATTTTTTATTAAAATATTAAATATTTATCTAAATTTAAAATACAATTATTGATTTCAGATGATGTTAAAATATAATTCATATATTTAAAACTATTTATTCATTGCATAAAAAAAAAACTAAAGCCTAGAAGAATCTAACTCAATTCAACAAATGCGTGAGTTCCTCTTTGGAGTTTTGGAGTTTCAAGTTTGGACGCTCGTAGTCTGCGTTTAAACGTGGAACCTAACACACATCGCCTCCCTCCCCTCTCATCGTAACAAACAAACGCGGTTGGACTTTGGACACGTGTGTTTCAATTTTCATTGACAACAAGGAGGGTGCACTGTAGCATCTGTTTCTTCGTTTATTGCGACCCACGTCGCGGTGGCTCCATTGGGGTTAGTTTCTCTCACCTTCATGTTGAAAACATTCAGATCCTCAATCCATGTCAATAGAACCAAGCTAGTTTGCTTCAAAATCCCTTCTTTCCCACTTTCCACCACTGCCACTGGTACCAATTTCAATGATAACAATGAACCTGAGAGTAGTAGTGACACAGAGACAGAGTGGGAGAGATTGCTCAAACCCTTTGACCTCAAACAGCTTAGAAGATCACTCACCCCAATTAGCCCATTCCAGCTTTGTAAATTGTTGGAGCTCCCTCTTGACATTCCCACTTCAATGGAACTGTTTCAAAGGGCTGGTGCCCAAAAGGGGTATTGTCACACCTTTGACGCATACTATCTCTTAATTGATAAGCTTGGGGCTGTTGGGGACTTCAAAATTATAGAAAAGTTGTTGAAGCAAATGAAAGATGAAGGAGTTGTTTTTAAAGAATCACTCTTTATATTGATTATGAAGTATTATGGGAAGGCTGGATTGCCTGGCCAAGCAACTAGGCTTTTGTTGGACATGTGGGGTGTTTATTCCTGTGATCCCACATTTAAGTCCTACAATGTTGTGTTGGATATTCTAGTTGATGGAGATTGCCCCAGGGTGGCACCTAATGTTTTCTATGACATGTTGAGTAGAGGTGTTTCTCCAACTGTGTACACGTTTGGGGTGGTCATGAAAGCCTTGTGTATGGTTAATGAGGTTGATTCGGCTTGCTCACTTCTCAAGGACATGGTGAAGCACGGGTGTGTTCCGAATTCGGTCATTTACCAGAACCTGATCCATGCTCTTTGCGAAAACAACAGAGTGAGTGAAGCGATTCAGCTTTTGGAGGACATGTTTCTGATGTGCTGTGAGCCTGATGTTCAGACCTTCAATGATGTCATCCATGGCCTCTGCAGGGCTGGTCGGATTCACGAGGCAGCGAAGTTGCTTGATCGAATGCTACTTCGAGGTTTCAGCACTGATGCTTTAACGTATGGATATTTAATGCATGGGTTGTGCAGAATGCGGCAAGTTGATGAAGCAAGGGCGTTGCTGAACAAAATTCCCAACCCCAATACTGTGCTCTATAATACATTAATTAGTGGTTATGTTGCTAGTGGAAGGTTTGAAGAAGCCAAAGATCTTCTGTACAATAACATGGTAATTGCAGGTTATGAGCCTGATGCCTACACGTTTAACATAATGATTGATGGACTAGTCAAGAAAGGGCATTTGGTCTCTGCTCTTGAATTCTTCTATGATATGGTAGCAAAAGGCTTTGAGCCAAATGTGATCACATACACAATATTGATAAATGGTTTCTGCAAGCAAGGACGATTAGAGGAAGCTGCTGAAATTGTGAATAGCATGTCAGCCAAGGGTCTGAGTCTGAATACAGTAGGGTACAATTGCTTGATTTGTGCACTGTGCAAGGATGGGAAGATTGAAGAAGCTTTACAGATGTTTGGTGAAATGTCAAGCAAAGGATGTAAACCTGACATTTATACATTTAATTCTTTAATAAATGGACTTTGCAAGAATGATAAGATGGAAGAGGCCTTGAGTTTATATCATGACATGTTCTTGGAGGGTGTTATTGCCAACACTGTAACATACAACACGTTGGTTCATGCATTTCTTATGAGAGATTCAGTTCAACAAGCATTTAAGCTTGTTGATGAAATGCTATTTAGAGGGTGTCCTCTCGACAATATTACATATAATGGCCTTATCAAAGCTCTCTGTAAAACTGGGGCAGTTGAAAAAGGATTGGGATTGTTTGAAGAAATGCTTGGGAAAGGGGTTTTTCCTACTATTATCTCTTGCAATATACTGATCAGTGGCTTGTGTAGAATTGGGAAAGTAAATGACGCTCTAAAATTTCTTCGGGATATGATTCATCGTGGTTTGACTCCAGATATAGTCACTTATAACAGCCTGATCAATGGTCTTTGCAAGATGGGTCATGTTCAAGAGGCAGCAAACCTTTTTAACAGGTTACAGAGTGAAGGAATTCGTCCTGATGCTATTTCATATAACACACTGATCAGTAGGCACTGTCACGAGGGTATGTTTAATGATGCGTGCCTGCTTTTATATAAAGGCATAGAAAATGGATTCATTCCTAATGAAGTCACTTGGTTGATACTGATAAATTATCTTGTGAAAAAAATACCACGGGGAGCAAGAATTTCTAAGGATTTTATGGTGGAATTTGGAGTTTCTTTTCCTTGAAGCCAACTTATTCTTTCCAGTCTTGATCTTATTTGATTTGTCAGTCGGCATTCTGATTATGAGCTAATGTTGGCTAAGAATTTTGGTCCATTTGCTATGCTCATGGGAAATTGGGACTCCAACATTGTAAATTGTTTTTAAGATTTGTGGATTGTTATTGCTGGTTGGACTTCGGAGTTTACACAAGTGCAGAATGGGGAAAGACTATTTTGAGTTATATCATCAAACTGGTCGAAGTTTTCTGTAGCTGAAGCACAAATATGTATATATCAGTAGAGAGCAAGATAGGTGTGGCTGGTTCAACTGCTCGTTAAGAGGTAACCAACTATTGCCTTGCCATGTCTAACTGTCTCCCCTCAGATTGATTGATTGTTTGTCCTTTGATTATTCTGATTCGATTTATTTATCTCCTTCTCTTGTTACTTGGTTGGATTGATATGATTGTGAAACTGAGCTTTTAGACATAATGGTGGCTTTGGTTTTAGCTTCTTTTTTTTTTTTTTTTCCTGTATTTGTAGAACATGGACTTCGTTGTAATATACCACACCACTATATCAATAATTAGTTTGATTTTACTCAGATATAAAGTTTAGCACCATGAAATAAAAGAAAGAGAAGGGTTGCTGTGAACTCAGTGACGAGGGCTCTGTAGAAGGACCACTTTGTGAGCTCCTCTGTGTCTCCTTATCTCTTCTGTCTGTCAGTATCTCTTTAAAAAGACTCATTGCTTTTATCTTTACACACAAGTATGTCATGTTTAACAAGGAAATTTTTTACCCTTACTCAGAGTCAGTTATGATTTGTTTAGTTGTTAATGATGATATGCAATTAATTTAATTGTTATTTTATTACATTTTATGGCGCCTAATTTTCTAGCGGTTAAAAATCATAAAAAATGCTTGATAAAACTTTTAAACAAGTATCAAACAGATTCTGGCAAAACATCCATGGAGAATTAAACAAAATGCACAATTAAAATGTATTCAAATGTATATTAATTGTTATAACTTTTTCAAATCTTAATTAATATAATCAATACAAAGATGAAATAATCAATTTAATATGATTTTTTATTATGCACAACAATTTAATTCAATAAATGTTAGGAGATATATCTAATATGTTAATTAATGAATATTATGACAATAAATTTATATTAAATGAACTTATCAATTGTACTTTTTTTTTACCGAAAAAGGGGTTTATGGCAATCCACTCATAATAATAAAATCAATATAAGATGATAAATACTCAAAATTTTGGAGGCTGCATGAAACTTAGACGCTCTTGCAAAAGTGACTTGGTTGACTTGTCTTTTGATAAAACAAAGTTAACAAACCATGACGTTTTGACAGAATCTAATTAAGGTTATACAAATTGTTACATAGAACCTAATTTAAGATTGTTATGAGATAGAATATCAACTAATTACTTGTAATGTGATTCAATAATCACATTTTGTGACTTCATAAAATCAATCCACTTAAGAATAAGAAGTGCAGTAGCATCCGCCTCATCAATGAAATCACTAACAGTAACAAGCAAGTGTTCCAAACCTTCAAGAGAATTTGAAATTAAAAAAAATGGTCCTTATCTCTCAACTCATGATTATTCCAAACATTTATTTTATCAGCATTTTCAAATAGTCATCTAAAATCTTCATCCACGATAACATGTGAAACATGAATGCTACACTAAATTAAACTTTATACATTTGATTTGACTTACAATAGATTTAATGACTTATAAACAATCAATTAGATAAGTTTTTATAAAAAAATCTGGATTAAATAAGTTTTTATCCATTTTCAATCCACTCAAATTAATGAATATTTTTTTTTCTATTTATTTCTATTTCTTTTAATTTAATATAGTATTTTGACTGTTAGTGTTAATGTTATATTAACTCTGACAAAGCTTAATTAATATAATCAATACAAATATCGAACGGTCAATATAATCTCATGATAATAAATTATAGTGATTTTATTTACTCAGTCACAACAATTTAATTAAATAAATCCTAAAAGACATATCTAGCATGTTAATTAACTAATATTATGATAAAAAACACACTAAATATTTTTAGGATAAAGGATCAAACTAAAAAAAATAAAGGGCTAAATATGTTATTTTAAAAAAAAAATTGTAACCCAAAAATCACACTATGGTGGGGGAATTCAAGCCTTCGTTTCGAATTCAACACTGAAGTGGCGCTGCCTTCTGTTCTGTTGCTATGGGGTTTAGGGTTTACTCCGTTACGGTCGTCACTGACTCTTCTTCCGTCTCGTGAAGCGAATCTGTTACTCATTCACTGCATTGCGAATAACATGGCATTGTCAACGAATCGAGATCAGACTCCCAAATCTGACTCCATAAACCCCTGCTGTGAACTCGTAAAAAACCTCTGTCTCTTTCACTCACTTCTATTTTTCTTTTCCACTTCACTTTTTGATTTTAATCATTAATGTGTTCTCTTTCTCTTATTTCTCATACGCAGTGGAAGAAGAAATACTTGAAGACCCAAGAATCGCGGAATGCTCTGCGACAAGCCGTCAAGGTTCTTGAACAAAAAATTAACGAAATCCAGTCCCGCTACAACAAAGGTAACTCACTCTTTATTTTATTTTATTTATTTATTTATTTATTTTTTAAGTTTTGGGTTATTATATAATGAATATTTGGTTATGTTCGCAGTATGCGTATGCAATGGGTTTAGTTGAGTGAATAATGAATATGCTAGTAATGTGATTGATTTGATGTTATTCTCTGCAGTATGTGGGGTCAAAGTGGAAAGAGAGGAAAAATTGGGAGAATTTGTTGCTGCTAGGGCACCTTTAGACAGTGAAACTTGCAGCTTGGAGTCTGAGATTGGTACTCCCATAACACAGCTGGGACGTGGCGGTGGTGGAAATGAGAATGGGACCTTACAAGCTGATTGGGAAAAGGAAATTGGTAGATTGAAGGAGCTTACAGAAGTGGAGAAGGGAAAGGCTGAATCTGAGAGGAAGAAGGCTGCTGAAGCTTGTAAGTTACTAGAGAATGAGAAGAATAAGGTTGATGAAAAGGAAAAGGAAGTCGGTGGATTGAAGAGGCTTATAGAAGTCGAGAAGGGAAGGGCTGATTCTGAGAGGAAGAAGGCTGCTGAAGCTTGCAAGTTACTAGAGAAAGAGAAGAATAAGGTTGTTGAAAAGGAAAAGGAAATCGGTGGATTGAAGAGGCTTATAGAGGCAGAGAAGAGAAGGGCTGATTCTGAGAGCAAGAAAGCTGCTGAAGCTTGCAAGATGGTAGGGGATGAGAAGAATAAGGCTGCGGAAAAGGAGAAGGAAATGAGTAGATTGAAGGAGCTTATAGAGGTGGAGAAGAGAAAGCATGATTCTGAGGGGAAGGAAGACACTGATGTTTGCAAGTTACTTGGAGAAGAGAAGAAAAAGGTTGCTGAAAAGGAAAAGGAAATTGGTAGATTGAAGGGGCTTATAGAGGATAGGAAAAGAAGGGTTGATTCTGAGAGGAAGAAAGCTGCTGAAGCTTGCAAGTCACTAGAAGAAGAGAAGGAAAAGGCTGCTGTAAAAGGGGAGATTGCCAGAATTGAAGCGGAGAAGGCAGTGAAGTATAGTTTTCAAATTGGTCAATTGGAGAAACAGGTAAACGAAGCAAAAACAAAGTTGGCGTATGAGATTTCTACATATAGAGAGGCAACCAAAAAGTTTGAAGCTGAAAAGCGCAAACTATTAGCAGAGAAAATAAATGCTGAGTCAGGGATGGCAAAAGCAAATGAAAGGTTAGAGGTTGAAAAACAAAAGGTCAATGAGGAAAAAAGGCGTGCAGATGCAGAGATGGTTAAATTAAAGGAGCAGAAGGCACTTGCTGAGGATAACTGGATCAAGTTCATGAAAGAGAAATGTCTTGCTGATCAGATGTCTCAGCAGTTAGAAGAGGATAAGCAGACGATTGAGGATTTGAAACGGAAGATCCATGAACTCTCGTCTTTGACAAAACCTATTGAAATGGCTGCTGACAGCAAGGTCAATGCTGAAAGTAC
Source organism: Glycine tomentella (assembly GCA_007407185.1). Taxonomy (NCBI): domain Eukaryota; kingdom Viridiplantae; phylum Streptophyta; class Magnoliopsida; order Fabales; family Fabaceae; genus Glycine; species Glycine tomentella. The sequence goes on along the minus strand of PYAF01006068.1, from coordinate 3,347,914 downwards.
AGAAGTGAAGCTTTTGAAAAACAAACTTAAGCTTGAAAAGCTAAGAGCAAAACATACCAGGCAAAAATATAAGTTAGAAGCAAGTCGTTACGGTATTTTACGTCACGATTTAGGTCGTCTAAAGATGGATTTCATTCAATTTCTTCAACGCCTTGATATACTGGATGCATCCTTTTCACCTGTCATTGGAAGTATGCATGGCCAAACAAAGGTTGGTTTCACTGATAAATTGTTTGTAGTTATATATAATGTTTGAGTATTTTTGTCATTTTTTATCTCCTCTCCCTGTTGAAATCATGCACACTTTTGAAGCCAATGACCTCATTCTGGCTTACTCTCATATGCAGATTAAAGTGAGACTACTTATGTTATGGACAAGTGGTTGTGAACTTGTTGGTTGGTTGTCCCCTAAATTATTGCAATCTTTGGGTTTATCATCATATTAGCTGTAGCACTAACAGTTTATTTAACCTTGGGAAATGGGAATTTTCAGGATCCTCTGAAAGCAATACATAAATTATCTGGGTGGTTTTATTATATATCAGCACTAAATAATTGTTCAGTAGTTATAGATAGTACTTGGTTTTAGTTTTATCTTTTTGGGGGTGGGGGAGAGGAAGGAATTAAAGATTTTTTTGTTTGCGAGAGGCCTTGGTTTTAGGTCAGAGTTCATATAATTAAATATGTTTTCAATTTATTTTTTTTGTTTCTCTTTTTATTGTATATTATTCTTGTGTATGCACAACTTAACTATTTTTTTTTTTTTTATCTTTGTTGAATGATTGGTTTGCAGTTTGAGAATACACTAGATATGCAGAATTCAAATGTCATGAGACAAATTTGCAATCTAAATTTATCTGAGACACATCGCCAATTTGAGAATGAGCTTCTGGAACCCTGCTGCACAACAATTGAGGCAAGTGATCCATTGAGGGAAAACATGAAGAACACTCAACTCCTCACTCCAGGTGGAAATTACTCTGAAAAATCTATCACAGGTATTGGTTCTAAATTGGAGCCTCTTGTTAGTGGATCTGACAGAACAAAGTTACAGAGTTCTGCAGTAAATTCCAGTACAGAATCTTTTTCTGATGGACAGTTGATGGGCTCACAGGATGCAACCATTTTCCCAGTTACTGCATCAGCAAAATTGACTCAGGACTTCAAGCCATCTGACAAATCTGTTGATGTGCACCACAGGAAGAGGAAAAGAACGCAGGACACAGTTGAATATAATGCAAATTTATCTTCTGAGAAACTCTCTGATTTGGATGGTTTGATGCATAGAAAAGTTGGCAAATGCTTAGACGGAGGAAAAGATGTGCTTCATAATCTGAATAATTTACAGGAAGAGAATAAAAGGGCCCACAAAAAGAGAAAGAAATATCGTAGGGAAAAAGTGGACATGATGATACCTTTGGTTAACAGGGATGAGCAAAAGGGCACAGAAGAGGCCGGCACTGAGGTCTATGATGATGCAAATGTCTGTAGACACACTTCCTGCCCTGCCCCAAATACTTTAGAAACCTCTCAAGCATATGGGGATAGGATATGTGATGCTGTGAATAATTTCAATTCGATAGTTAATTTTGATACTGTGCCTGATGGAAATTATATGAAATTATTAGAATTAGAAGATGCTACCAGTGAGGAATGCTATAGAAAAGCAATGGATTTTCCCATTTCTCCAACTCTTCCTGAAATTGAATTTCGTGAAACATTTGAAGAGGGTAATTTGACGAATACCTCTCTAGAGGAAGCACTCCAAGATGACATGTTGAGCTCAAGAACAGGCCTGTTTACTTCACCTTACCTTGATGTAATTAATGTTGAAATCAATTCTAACGAACAAAAATGTGATGATTATGGAGTTTCTTGTAATTTACATATGCACTCTACAGAAAAGTCAAGGACTGTGGAGGATGGAATTGGATCTTTAAACAATCGACTTCCTGAATTTTGTGTTGTCTTTTCAAATATTGAGGACAATAGTATCATATCTACGATACTTGTTGCTACAAAAAATTGTATAGCTCGGTGCAATTTGGCTACTCAAACAGGCTGGGGGGTTAGTAACATTCTGACTGTACTTAAAATGGAAGAAAAGCTCTCACAGAAGTAAGTGTCTCACATTTTGTGATATTATAGGGTCAATGCTGTTGAACACCCTTTATAGTTTTTGTTTCAATATGTTGCTTTTCATGTAATAACAAACAAATCAGTTCATGATAATATTTAACTGTGGACAAATGGTGGTGTTGATATTAATTTTATTATTTTTTTCTTCTAATTTCTTTCAGGGAGAAGGTTTCGGTGCTGTTAACACTTATGCTGTTCAACTTTGCCATGACTGCATCAAAGACATTTGGAAAACTTTGGGATGGGAATTTATTCCACTGCTTGCAATCTTATTCTGAACATATTTACACAGGTTTGGTAATTTGTTTCATAATCAACTTCCATTTTCTGAACATTAAAAGAATGTTTTTAATTATATAATAATTTAATATCATGTTATTTAAATTTGATTTTAATTTGATAAAATTTCACATCTTTTTCCCCAGTCATGTCTGTTGCAGAGACAAGAATCCTGTTTGTAGAGAATTATTCTTTGCACGAGCTGCTTAGCCTCATTGAAGATTTTCTTATTGAGGGAAAAGTAATAGTAAACAGTAGAGTAGATGCTGAAACTTTGTCTTGTGATTTGAGAGCCAATGATTTTCTCGATTGTGTTAATGAAGTATCATCCGATGTAGCTTCAAGTGAACAATTGGTGGCAGCAAGTATTATATTAGCATCAGTATGTGCTGCAACTGATTATGTTGGATTTATTTGTGATGCTTCATATCATATTCTTCGGTCATGCAAGTGGGATTCTCTGATGGTGCTGACTATTCTCCATATTTTTGCTTATCTGGGTGGAGACAAGTTTTTTAACATGGATAATTTTGGATTAATGGTGACTGTTTTGAAATCTCTAATTATGTTTCTTGAGGATGAGAGCCCATCTGTTGCATCTGCTTGTCTTCCTTCAATAAATCAGCTGCATGCTGAGTTGTGTATGAATGTTAAATGCCCATTCTCGGAAGGTGCTGAATCCATTGATGCAGTTGCATGTTTGCTCTTGGAAGAGATAAAGCGAATAAATTTGTCAGATTCCAGATTAATGTCGGACAAGTATAATGCTGGACAATGGTATAATCTGGACGCAGTTCAATGTGCCATTAGCGAGAACTGTGATGTGCCTTGTTTGAAAAAAGGCTCGATTTCTGCTACTCAACCAGATGCCCTTATGAATGTCAACTTTTGTCGCCTGAATGACGTCCTGTCATTGGTGGAACTGGTTGCAAACAAAACGGTATTATTCTCATTATTTCAAGTTAATATTGACCCTGTTCTGTAATTTCTTTTTATCAAGTTCTAAAATTAAAGAGTAATTCTCCTAAAATAAGTGACATTATCTTTTTTTAGAATTGATGCCATTCTGAAATTAATAGAATTTTACAATATGAAATTGGCCATGGTATAGTTCTTGAAAGTGATTTCACTCGTGGTATTCACCATCATTTACTGAAATAAGTGATTTGTTGCCAAGGCCCAAGTTTTTTTATGGTTGAGAGTTATACTGTTCTCAACTTCTCATACTCGTGGAATAACTTGTCACTTTATTTTGTTGATGTCATCATAATCAAACCTGATTGCATGTTTCCTTTTCCTAATACAGAGCTGGCACTGGGCTGATATGAAACTTGTTCCTCAGCTTCTGAATATACTTGACTCATGTGCAGAGGAGAACTATGCTGTTCGTATAATTGTTCTTCTAGGTCAACTTGGGAGGTAAATTGATCACTGCTTCTTGGATATTGCTAGTATCATGACCACATTCTTGCATAATGATATATGCATTCTTCCCTGGAGGATGCCCTATTCTTCTGTTGGTCCTGGCTATCTAATTTGGAGAAAGGATTTAATATCCCCTTTCATTATTGGTCTAGCCATGTTAGGGAAGGTTTTTGTATTTTGGGGAGGGATTCGTAGAAATGTTTCTCTTCTGGCTGGGTGTGAGCCTATTCTTCAGCATAATCTTAGGCTTTCTAATTCATGCAGAATGCATGTATTAGGCTGCCTTAGATTTGTTTGTCTGTTGATGGGATGTATTTTCTTTTCTATGTACTTCTTGTACCTACTTTCTTATATATATATATATATATATATATATATTATCTTTGCTGAGCAAAAAAAAAATGTATGCTTATCAAGATTAAAAATCACTTACTAAGATGAGTATTTAGAGTCATCTTAAAGAAATAATGATTGTTAAATTTTTATTGAATTCTAAATCCCAATTGCTGTGCTAGTGTGGGAGAAGCCTTAGGCTAGGGTTAAAAAATACCAAAATGAGTGATTTCCCTGGATATCGAGAGAATAGGACTATCCCCACTCTCTAAGGGTCTTATCCTTTTTAAAATGATAAGATAATTTCTCTCTCAACTCTCCTCTTTATTTATTTTTATTGGCAATATGCCTTATTTCTTCTACTGTCTCAGCCTGCCCAAATAACATAACTAACTCCCTCACTAAGGGACACCTAACTACTAATGGATATCTATCCAATTTATGTCACAACACATTCTGCTTTTTTGGTAGCACCTACGCTCAGAATCTTTGTATGGTGATAGTTTCATTTTTCTCATTAACTTTTACTGTACAGCTGTTTCTTTGTTGATCACATATCTGTGAAAAAGCCATAGTGCCATGGACACATGCAGACTTTTAAATATTATTTGATTTAACAAAGAAAGATGCTTTCACATATTTTTGCTTGTGTTATAACAAAGTCATAAATGACGTTATAAATTTCAGGACTGGAGTAGATGTTGGTGGATATGAAGATAAAGGAGTTGGAAACCTGAGATGTTATTTGTATACTTATTTTTGCCGAACCTCTTCCATGAAAGCAGGTCTTTCTCTTCAACTTGCCGCAGCCACTGCTCTGTTTGGCCTTCTTCCTCTTGATTTTGAAACCCTTTTTCATACTAAAATCCATCTTTCAGCATATTCGAAATCTGTTTCTGACAATGCTGAAACTTTGAGAAAGTGGTTCTCTGGGCTGGGTAAAGATCAACAGAAATTGCTATCTGATGTATTCAGTAAGTAATTTTTTTGTTACTTTCACATGAATTAAAATAGGATACCCGAGCCAGTTGATTTAATTGGCAACGCTCATGGAGAAGTTTTGTAGATTGAGCATTTTTTTTTTTTTTTTTTAAATTAGATGGCGTTGATTCAATCTTTTTGAGAGCCTTCAACATGGCTTGTAATCTTGTATGCTGTTGTCGTGCTTCTGAAATTTGTACATACTTTCTTTTTTTTTCTGTAAACTTGTAAATTTCTTGTCATTATATTTTATAGTGAAACTTGTTATCCCCTTGCGAGCGTTATTGTTATATCCCCCTTCATGGTTTTAGACATTCATCGTAGGCCATTACGACATGGGACCACCTTCATAGGTGGGGTCCATTTTGAACCATCAATCTTAGTATTGAAAGTCATCCCACACCAAATCCCCCACCCAGCAACCGCTATTTGCTGTCTCCAACATCGCCCATGATTTATTTTGCCACCTGGTGAGATAGAGAGTATGAGAGAGTGAGAGAACAACTTCTCCATTCTCAATTTAATGGTCAGGTCAATCTGATTAATGGCATCCTTTTGTTAGCATGTTGTATCCTTTCCAGATATGAATTACTTTCAATCATCCCTCGACATCGACCACCATGCATCGCATCCAGAGGAAATTTTTGGTGGCGACGTGTCATCTTTTCTTCTTCGCTGACAGAGGAACCCACCGTTTCAGAAAACCCCATCTCGCTGAAACTGTCCTTTAAAAAAAGCTGTGGAGGTCGATTGACCCAACGAGACACAATGAATTAGATCCAATTTAACACATTTTCAAAGAGAGATACTAGATTTGTAGTTCGGTCTCAACTAGGCTTGATAAACTTTGTTTTTCTTTTAGAAAATTATAATAATAACAAGAACAAGCATTGTGCGGTGCATTTTGGGGACACTTAAAAAAGCTTGGTCCTTTTAAGATTGAAGGCACCAAGGCTACATTATGAACATGCGAAAACTGTTCATGGGTGAAGGGGGTCAGTGAGTGAGTGTAGTGGCGAGAAAAAAAAATGTAGTCGTCAGAAATCGTTTTTGGCAGTGGCGAATTGTGGTTGGTGGGACGGGCTGGGGGATTTGGTGTGAGATGGTCTGCAATACTAAAGTTAATCTAATGGTCAGGATTCATGGTCCATAATGGACCTCCTATCAAGTGGTCCACCCTAAAATTCACCTTCATCCTAATATTATGAAGTATTCAAAATTGGAATACAAGATCAAATAGTCAATTCAACAACGACAATTGGAAGGAATACTGAAACACATGGATGATGGCGATGGTCATTATAATAGTATGATTTGAATCCATCTCCAATTTTAAACATTATTTCTTCGGCAGAAGTAGTTTATGTTCAAGTCTTCATTTGAGATTAAGCCTAATTTTTTGTGATATGCACGACTTGATAATTATTTTACCTTACCAAGAACTTCCTAATATAGAATGTAGATATTCTATACAAATAATTATATATTTGACTAGGGATCAATTACTAAACGAGTAAGTTTTCTATGTTTCCTCTATTTCTTATGAAATGCGAATCATGAATCATGTGATATATAATATCACGGTGATCGTGCATGTAACATCTTAGAAAGTGAACATTCATATACATGTAATCCTATGGTGAAGATTTACTTATATTTTGAAAACTGTATGTACATTAATTCAAGTTGATTGATGAAATATTAAATATTTTTTAAATTATATAAAATTTTGTATCTGTTTGAAATTTTCGAAGTTAAATATTGTATAATAATTTTTTTTTATATTATCATTCAATCATGAATGAATCATTATATATGCTCAATTTGTTATTTTTTTATAATAATTATTTTAAAAGTTATACATAGATTTTTTTTTATTGGTTAGTAGTATAAAATTTTAACTCTCACAAAACCCCATGCACGAAAATTAAACTCATGAAAAATATAAATATATTTTTTATTTTATCTGAAATAAACGAGGGAAAATATCTCTTATTTGAGAAAAAAGTTTAAAAATATTTTTGTTACTACTATGTCTTAAGTTAATATCTTGGAGATTTAAAGAATATTAACTTGTTAAAATAATTCAATTTTTTTTATTCTGTAATATGTGTTACCAGTGTTAACACAATTAATTTGTTTTTGGTAATAACAATGCTTACACATGCACAAGCAATGACTCAGCTCAGGTAACATTCATACATTCTATTAACATGTTGGCGTCACAAGCATTATTATAATACACCCAATTTTTCCAATCAAATGAAAAAGACAAGACCGTATGCCACTCCAATTAAACACAACCCACATGGAGAAAATGATGATGGTTGATTGTCGACGACATGTGACAATTCGTGAAAACAATGATGATATGCTTGCTAAAATAGAAATACCAATAAAATGTTTACGCATTATTTGTTATTAACGCACTGAACATTATGTAAATTGTAAAGAGTTTAATAAATATATGGTTAAGTTGAAAGTTTTAGCAGCATTGTTGCTTGTACTTCTTGTGCAGCAATTCTGACCTATTTATATATTATCAATCATTAATCAATAAAAAATATCCTGTGTTTAATACAGATGATGATTTTAAAACTTAACAAATTTATTATAGATAATGATTTTTGATTAGACAATAATGTAAAAAAAATTTATATTTTACTAAAAAAAAAGTTTTTTTTTTTTAAATGTATGATGCTGTTGTTATTCACTTTTCTCATTTCTTAACAGTCAGTTGAAGACTTTTAGTTTAGCTGCTTCACACTTCCGAAGGTCATTCCTTACCCACTTTGAACAATTCACATTTTTACTATTTTTTGCGGTTCGCATATTTTTCAAGTGACAGCCTACTAATCATTCAAAGGTGTAAAAAATTGAATTTTTATTGCTACACAGCAACCACTTTTTTTTTTTTGTACAAAATATATAGATACCATATGTGATATGTCTATAATAAATTAATAACTGAAGGCTGATAAAAATAAAAGGTTAATAACAGAAGGTAGTTTTATCTACTTGTCTCTATGTCAAGAAGCACGTGAACACAACTGAAAGGTACCAACAAAACATGTTGGAAGGTTAGCTACATAATCTTCGGTGGAGCAAATATTCCACTTGTCCACATGCATGCATATATAATTGGTTATTTGGAATGCCTCATTCCATGCACTGAAACTAGTTGCGACACTTGTATTGCAGTGCACATAATAACCATGGGCTCTTTGGAGCACCAACCTTTGCTACCCAGGCTTGACTCACACTCACACATTCAAAACTTGTCATCAGATGCCATTGAAGAATTCTTGGAACATAGGCCTATTGCATTGAGATGGTGGTCAAAGCTTGTTGTGTGGGAGTCAAGGCTTCTCTGGCTCCTCTCTGGGGCTTCTATTGTTGTGTCCATTTTCAATTATATGCTAAGTTTTGTGACCTTGATGTTCACTGGACATTTGGGGTCTCTAGAGCTTGCTGGTGCATCCGTAGCCAGTGTTGGTATTCAGGGTCTAGCTTATGGTATTATGGTATGCCTCTTTATCTATTGCGCCACTTATCACACTCTTTTGAATACATTTTCTATTAGATAAAACTTAAAATGCAGTTCCATAAGTGCTTTAAGTGTTGTTCTTTTTCTTTTAGATAAAATTTAATGCAGTTCCATAAGTAGTGTTGTTCTCTAATCAGATTAAAGTTTCACTTAAGTAATCTGCATTGGTGATCTAGATCAATTTTTTTCTTTCTACACATAGTTAAATTTGATTGGAAATTATAAAACTTGGCAAGTAGCACTTACTATTTAACTGACTCTTCTTATTTAACGAGTTTCACTTTTAACTGTGTAGTTCTGAATAAATTTCAATCAAATAACGAAGAATATATTAAAAGAAGTGTCTCATTTTCAATCATGTGCATATTTGTGATGATTGCATTTTGCTTAAATAGCTGGGGATGGCAAGTGCGGTGCAAACTGTGTGTGGACAAGCATATGGGGCAAAAAAGCATGGAGCAATGAGCATCATATTGCAAAGAGCAATCATCTTACACATTGGAGCAGCAGTGATTCTCTCATTTCTCTATTGGTTCTCTGGGGATTTTCTAAAGGCCATAGGACAGTCAGATAGCATAGCCGAGCAAGGCCAAGTGTTTGCACGCGGAATTATTCTTCAACTCTATGCATTTGCAATAAGCTGTCCAATGCAGAGGTTCCTCCAAGCACAGAACATTGTGAATCCTCTTGCATATATGTCAGTTGGGGTGTTCCTTGTTCACATTCTTCTCAGTTGGCTAGTTATATATGTTTTGGGCTATGGCCTTTTAGGGGCAGCCCTTACTCTCAGCTTTTCTTGGTGGCTTCTTGTCTTGTTTAATGGTCTCTACATCAAATTTAGTCCAAGATGCAAGGAAACCTGGACAGGCTTCAGTGTTAAGGCTTTCAAAGGAATTTGGCCTTATTTCAAGCTCACAGTAGCTTCTGCTGTGATGTTATGGTATGACTATATGTCGATGTCCCCATAATTTTCTCTACATGCATGCATAGATAAATGAGTTTAATTTCTTTGTGCCGTCAAACACAGTTAAACCAATCAGAAATCAATGTAGATATACTGATTATTATATAAGTCAACAAACTTACTAAACATGACAATTTGTAATTGGATGATAATGTAAAAACGACTTACACAGTAAGTGCATTACTATTTAGTACATATTTATTTGGATTTCAATTGAGTGAGCTCAAAAGTAATTTTGATCCCAAATCATTAAAACCTTCATTCTTCATTTTGTGCATTGGAAATCGCAAATGTGCATCTCAAATTTACTTTTCCAACTTTTATCCAAACATACCCTACATAAGTATACACTCAACACCACATTATTATTTACATCAATTTGTTTTACTAATCTAAAAATGCACCTTAATGTAGTTTGGAGGTATGGTACAATCAGGGACTGGTGCTTTTATCAGGGCTGCTCTCCAATCCCACAATCTCACTGGACTCCATTTCCATTTGGTATGTTAATATTTTGTCTTGGAATAATTTTTCTTGTTATGTGCCAACGTGTTGCCTAACCATAATATCTTTATCCTAATGTGCTTTCAGCATGAATTACTTGAACTGGGACATGCAATTTATGTTAGGCCTTAGTACAGCAGCCAGGTTTGCAACAAAACCATGTGTTTTTCATTCAAACAACTTTCTCAAAAGCATGCTAATGGTAGTTTCCATGATTGCAGTGTCCGAGTCAGCAACGAATTAGGAGCATCACATCCAAGAGTAGCAAAATTTTCTGTCTTCCTAGTGAATGGAACCAGCATCCTCATTAGTGTGGTTTTCTGCACAATTATCTTGATATTCCGGGTTTCTTTGAGCAAACTTTTCACTTCTGACTCTGACGTCATTGATGCTGTGTCTAATTTGACTCCCTTGCTTGCTATTTCTGTTTTCTTAAATGGCATTCAACCTATATTATCAGGTAATAAAGCTATAAAAAGTACACTAGCATAAGCACCAACTTTGGTTTATCACACTTTCGTCAATTTTTCTTGGAAAATTTCAGGGGTGGCAATTGGAAGTGGATGGCAAGCAGTAGTGGCTTATGTAAACTTGGCTTCTTACTATGTTGTTGGTCTTACTGTTGGATGTGTTCTTGGCTTCAAAACTTCTCTAGGAGTTGCTGTAAGTTTGGAACATCTCTGTCACTAATTTTTAAGTTTGTAACTGATTAGTTTCATGCAATGCATTTTGTGGTATTGTTTTTTAGGGAATTTGGTGGGGAATGATCCTTGGAGTTCTTATACAAACAGTAACTCTAATAATTCTGACTGCCAGAACAAATTGGCAAGCAGAGGTAACAAAACTCTACATCAGAAGATCTTATACATGTTATATTACATGAATTTTTTGTCACATGTGAAGTGGTGAACCAATTCTTAATGCCTTTGAAGGTTGAAAAAGCTGTTATTCGCATCAATAAATCCGCTGAAAATGACACCTTAGATCAACTGGTTGCTGACACTTAGAGGCATTCGTCTTTTTTCTTCAGGCTTGGCTGAAATGCATTTTAGCTGCATAGGAATCTTGTTTTGGACTAAAGGAATGTTGTTGATGGGTTTCTTCACCCTATTTAATTTTATGTTTTGTTTACAATTTTGGGAATCTAATAATGAAACCCAACTTTCACTGCCAGCATAAGTATTTGACATATTATTGCGTGGTTGGATATGTGTTTATACAATTTATTCTAACTAAACATGACTTTGCAGTAATATGATATTTGTTTTGATAACAGATATTAGAAAATTAATTTGACACAATGTTATTTGAAAATTTGTAATCAAAATTGATTTGGAACGTAATTACCAAAATTTCTTGAGTCTAACTAAGGATATGCATGTAACAAATAACATGACAAGGGTATACATGAATAAATAACACAACTCTAGTTAGTTTTGACAAAAAGGCCTCATTTCATAACTTCAAAGATACTTGAGTCTAAAACTTATAATTGATGTTTCTAATATAATACCAAACATCATGATCAATGAAAAAATTATTTGACTCATTTTAGCCTCAAACTTAGACATGTTAAATGTGCATACACATTAGTCGTAATTATTTACAAAATTATTAGTTTTATTTCTAATGTAATGAGTATCAACCATAATTTTGTATTTTTTAATAAATTTTAATTAATAATTAAAAGTATATTAAAAGAATGAGTTATTAACACTAATCTAATTAAAAAAATAAAAGGAAGAAATAAAAAGTAATATTTTTATGAAAAATTAATTTTCTCTGAACACTATTTTACTATGATTTTTAATAAAAACAATTATTTGTATTTATTAAGTTATTTATTTTTTTAGTATTGGTCGCATCAAGAGAGCAGCAGAAAATGAGACGTCGGATAGATCAACTGGCTGTCAACGCATAAGAGGAATTAATAAATAATAGTAATACACTGTTAACATTTTTTAACACACTCTTGTACTCTTTTAAATAAACTATTCATTATCATTAACTGAAATTTATTCAAATTTATAAAATTTTGCATGTCAAACTTTATTTAATAAGTCTTACTCACGATATTATAATTTTCAATAAATTTTAACCTATAAAATATATATTAAAAATGTGTTAAAAATATATTAGAAAATGTTATTACTTATTAGTATTCCTTTTATCTTGTATTTTTCAGTCATGGTTTAAAGAGCGTTAGCTGCGGATTAATCTTGTATGAGGCATAATGCAGAATGAAATGTAAATGCATGGTTGAGAAAATAATGTACAAATAATTCCTTTCTGCTTATGCCCTGTATAAAATGAGTGAAATGAATTGTAATGTTAGTTAAATTAGCCTACCATACCAACCAAATCCATGCATTCAAATTAAAATGCCCGAAAAAGGAATTAAAAATTGGAGATAAGTTAGATGATAAAATTGCATTATTATTGGCTAAATCCTATCATCAATGAAACTAAAATAGACATTCCTTAAACCCATTTTATGTTAGTTTTACTATCACTAATTATCTTTCTTCAAATATACATCAAATTCAGCGACAGAATAGAATCAGTATATCACCAAGAATTAAACACCAAGCCAAACCTTCAACCGAGAATTGTGCCCATTGTCAACTTGTGGGCAAATTTAGTTCCTTTCTTAGAACAAAGTTGAAAATACATTCATCAAACAATGACAGTGCTAATCTTATGCCCTCATAAATAACACCTAGTTCAGACCAATCTGTTATATTTCTATTAATGTCACCTACCTTTTTGCAATCACTTTCGATGATAATGGAACTCCAATCATTGTGAGCAGCAAACTTCACACCATCGATGAGTTCCGTATGATAAATATACTGTTCTGGATGAATTGAGGCACGAACCATACATCCATGTATATATCCTACTGTCATACCGGTCTACTTACAATGATTGTGCAAAGTTCTTCAATGATAAAATAAGTCCTAAATACGGTAGAGCTTAAAGACAACAAAGAAAACACCAATGCGTTACCATATTATCAGCAACTATAACTAAATGTGAGTGCATGTCATTCCAAATTACGCATTTCTGCGTTATTAATGAGATTATTCATACTCTAGGAGTCACAGCACCTCCCAGCTACTCAAGTTCAACACAACATTTGACAGTGGATGCCACCCAGAAGGGGGCTGCATAAAGCCTCCTGAGATTACAAACGAGAGATCTGGAGTGGTATCACTGAAGCATCCTCTCCCATTACCGGCAGGACCAAATCTAGCTCCCCATAACGCTCCAGGACACGCATCCTGCAGTCCTCAGCAGCCATCATTCCAGTAGAGTATGCACCATGCACAGACCCCGTATACAACATACTTGTTGCTTCCCCTGCAAAGAATAAATTATCTACAGGGACCCGTAGCCTCTCATACAGGTCATGTGGTTTCCCAACTGCATCATAGCTATAGGAACCTAGCGTATTAATATCTATACCCCATCGAGACACAAGATACTGAATCTGCATGATTGAAACAAATTATATCTTCAAAACACCAACAACATACTAGTCACTGAAAAACAACTTATTCAATTCAACCATATAGCAATTGTCAAAGAATATATGTACAGGAACTAAACTGAGTAAAACTTAGGGGTCTGCCACCTATATAAATATGGATTGAAACATTTACTTTTCTTGCATAGTAAAAAAGTGAAATAAATCATCAAAATTATCATGGTTACCGGTGAAGAAGCGTCTGGAAGGATCTTTTTGAGCTGCATGAAAGCAAAGTTAGCAGCTGCTTCATCAGACATTTTCTCAATGTCTTTGGCCAGCTGCCCAGCAGGCATGTAAACAAGGACAGGACGACCTGTAGCCTTGTGGAGATTAAGAAAGTAGCTGCATCCATAAGATGTCTCTGCAACTACTCCTAGGAATTCCACATTAGGCCAGAAAACATTTTTAAAGTGTAAAATTATTTTATTCTCAATCCCAACCCCGATATCAGAAATGGCAGCTTCTTTCCAGTCCGGTAGCTTTGGCTCAAATTTTATCCAAGATGCCTTCAGCACCCCAAGAGGTACAGCAACAATAGCAGCGTCTGCAACAAATGTTTTCCCATTTTCCACTGTCACCTTTACTTCATTATATTGCCTAACTATTTTTGTTACCCTGAGAAGAGGTATTATCAATGCCATTAAATTTAGTTAAGCAACACAACGGGGGACGCAGATTTCCAAAACCAAACTTTAAACTAATATGTACCTGTGTCCCAGGCGAATATCAAGACCCTTGGCTAGGGTATTTATAACAGGCTGGTAACCCCTGACCATAAGACCGTGACCACCAGGGAGTAATACTTCCTGTATGCAGATAAACAGAGAAGAATAAGTCATACACGAAAAATGTTGATGGATGCATGTAGTAATTAACAATAAAGTAGCAACATAATGTGACTATGATCACCATATGAAGCCACTTCTCTATCTCATATTGCATCTTTTGCATCTAGTATGGCGGCATACATTACCATTTAATCTCAAACTCAAACCTATAGGGCATAACTATGAGTTTGCAACTTGATGAGCAACATTGTATTCAATTATAAGTATATACAAGAATAAAAACAACAACGATAAATAGCTGAAAAAGAAAAAGTTTCCCAAATATCTCAAACTTGGTTTTGTCAAATTACCTGATCCCAACATTTCAGTGATATGGTATCAGCATCTGTAGCAAACCAGCCCTCCATTCTGCATAAATACCACTGTAGCACCTTGTGGGAAAGCCCTTCCAACCTGCATCCAACAGAGAAAATTAAATTATACATTACTTCAGCTCTAAAAAATCAATAATGGTGGTAAAAGGATTATTTTATGCCAATAATCACCTCAATTCCGGTTTTCTTTCAAAAACAATTGAAAGTGCACGGAGTATGGACATATCTTCACTGAATTCCTCTCGTACATTATTTGTCTGCATTAAAGCAGGGTCAATCTTTAGAGGTGATGTTCATAATAAGTGGAGTTGAACATTAATAGAATCAATCAGAAAAAACAATGTATTAATAAGCGAGTAATCAATCAGATAAACCAAATAACTAGAAATATTAAATTACTCGCCTCTTCTAAAATCACTCCAAATATTTTACCAATTTTTGTTACTAACTCTTGGGGAACTTGATTGCCATCCATATCAAAAAGTGCATAGCTGCAAGAAGTTGATGAATTTCTATAAGAAAAAACTTGTATCTGATAATATATACCATTCAGTATAAGCAAAGGATAAATTGAAGCATACACTACAGTCACCAATTAATTATGGAAGTACAGCAGAAATAGATAACTAATATCATTTAAAATAAAAAAAGAGATACTTTTACCTTTCCAAATCGTGGTCATAAAGGACAGAATTATCCTCACTAGTACGGTAAAGAGGTAGTCCCAGCTTCCCAATCAATGGAGCCAGTGGATTCTCCTTGCAAACTCCATGCAACCTGAATCACAGTCATCGATTTTTAATACTAAAACATGGAGAAATGCAACATTATTGTCAACATGAAAAAAAAAGGAGAACAAAGAGAGTAAGCTTTACCACGATGCACCCAGGTCAACAGGAAAGCCAAATGAGTAGTCAGTGTGAATTCGGCCACCAAGTCTTTCTCGTGATTCTAGAAGAATAACCTGACAAATAAAAGTACAATTTATGCAAATAAATAAATTAACAAGTACAAAAGTATGTATGTTCAAGAGGGGAAAACAAAAAACTTTAATACCTGAAATGAGGCATCTTGAAGTGCACGAGCAGCAGCAATCCCAGCCATGCCACCTCCAATGACAATAACAGATGGGGACCTCTCCTGCTGCTTGTCATCATTTGCACAGCAAAGGCCTACAAGGAAGGAGGAGGGAGGGAATCCAAGTCAACTTTAGCAGATACACAGAAATAGAATCAAAACTTCTGAAAAAAGACAATTCTCGGATACACGAGCTGGCACAAGCACATTTCACTTCTAACTTTCTGTTTTTATAATTTGGAGGATGACCCAAGAGAATATTTCCCTCTACAAATCATACACTCATCATTCTGTTCTGAACCTACTTTTGAGTGCTGCACGTACTTTTAGA
Organism: Glycine tomentella; assembly: GCA_007407185.1. Classification (NCBI taxonomy): domain Eukaryota; kingdom Viridiplantae; phylum Streptophyta; class Magnoliopsida; order Fabales; family Fabaceae; genus Glycine; species Glycine tomentella. The sequence continues at coordinate 3,331,640 of PYAF01006068.1, read as the reverse complement.
GAATGATCCTCTTTGTATCTTTCATTCTGAACACATTTGAAACAACGGTAATCCAAAACATACCCAAAGTCATCATCATCACACCTAGATTCGAAGAGATTGCAATCTAATTCTTCCAATCACTTTCAGAAGCTCGATTGTTAGACCCCACCAGCCAAACCATCTATTTCAAAGTTTAATTACGCAAAAACGCATGCACGTGTTCACATTACTCTTTCATTCGTACTACATAACGAATTTGGTCAAAATGCATCATTATTATATAGAAAACAAAACTCCATGCACTGGTATCTACAAAACGAAATCAATTTAAACTGAAACTGTAGACACGTTGAACGAAAAAGGCACACAAAAAAAAAAAACCAGCGCGGTGGAGAACAATTAACAAACCTCTGCGTAATTGCGGATTACTCTTGAATCGGGACTCCATATTGTGACGAAAACCGGAAATTACGATTGAGATTGGTTTTAGCGTTGATCAATAACAAGGGTTGGAGGGAAAAGAGCGATTGGGGTGAAAAATGGAGGGTAAAAATTAACAAAGAAGTAATGAAGTGAAAGGGATTGAAATTGGAGAATAAACGGAGTTTCCCAAACCAGCTCATGCAGCTAATTTTTGCAGAGCCCAACCACTCTCAGCTGGGTCGGAACGCGAAGGTAGGGGAGAGAGGTTGGTCGGGGTTTGGTTTCCGAGAAAATTCAGAGAAGGAAAAAGAAAAGAAAAAGAAAATTCATTCATTCATATAATTGGAGTGTGATTGGGAAAGAAAGTGCATTACAGGTTAGGTTAGGTTTTTAATTTATGGGACGACGAGTATGCCGAAGGCACGTCTTACATGTAGGTTGTTCATAAGGATGGGTTGAGTTATTTATATATTTGAGTCAAAATTGATTAAAATTGTTTATATATAAATTGAGTCATGAGTTTAGATTTAAAGATTTGTTGATCCGATAATCTAATATGTGAATCCATAATAATATAAATTTTATTATTTATATATATATATATATTTAAAATTAATAAATAATATGATAATAAAAAAAGTGTGATATTGTAAATATTTAAGATTGTATTCAAAAATAAGATAGAATATTTTTTAATATTGCATTAAAAAATAGGATATAATATTTTTAAAATTACATTGCATAATATAATAAAATATCTTTAAGATTGCATTTGATAATATGATAAAATATACTTAGGATTGCATTCAAAAATTGGTTAAAATCATATCTTTAAATTAGTATAAATAGAAACATATTTTTGTGTTCATGTATGCATTCAATTCCAAATGAAATTAGAGTTTTATAGAGTTTATCTTTGCATCATAAAGATAATTATTGTGAGATTATATAAAAGCGTTTGATAAGTCTATTTTTCAACTCTCCACCAGGATTTAAAACTACGTATTTGCCTAAGGAATAAAAGCACAGAGGTAACTATTTTATTGTATTCTTTTTCTTGACTTTGGAAAAGGTCGCATTTGGAAAACTAGGATACAAATTTTGTCTCTATTCTTGATGAATTGAGACGTGCGACTTTTAGCTGAGAAACTAGGATATTAGTCTGACTGAGAAATCAGGATACCAATTTGTCTTTATTCTTGGTAAATTAAAACTAGAGTTTTTTTATGAGAAACAATGACACCAGTTGAGATAATTGTTGTGTAAGGGTAGACTAGGAAATTAAGATACTAAGAACTCTTGTAGACAAAATTATCCAAATTGGATGTCGTGGTTACTGTGTAATGGTATAATTATTTGTTTTGACTTTAAATACGGCTAATATTGAGTCTCCAAGTGTTGAAACTTCTTAATGTATTACTTTTAAGTATATTGTTATTTGTTTCACCTTTTTTTTCATATTTTGTTTACTATTTTTATAATATTAATAAATCATATTTTATTTATTTATTTGTTTTAGCAAATCTGGTTATAACAAAATTAGTTATAACAAAGCTTGGTTTGTAAGAAATAATTGTGTTTCAGACTATTATAATAAATCTTTTGTTTTAATTTATATTATAAGTATTTTATAATATTATGTTGATGATATTAAATTAATCAATTTTACTACTTTCATACATTTGATAATATTATGTTAATTATATAAGATATTTGAAAGAATCGTGATATAAAATAGTATTTCTAAAAAAAATTTAAATAAATAACCCGATGATCCGAACCGAACCGTTCATAAATGAGTTGAATTGAGTTGAATTTCAATTTTTTTTCCTAAAAATAGAACCAATCAAATATAATTAAATTAAATCCTAAATTTAGTTAGAACCGATCCCAACCGACCTACTTACCGCTACTTACATCTCCTCTTTCTTTAAAGCCACACGCGACTTCGTAACTCCATCATATAATTCATAAGGCTTCAAAAAGATCTTTCATGATTGTACAATTTTGGCATTTTAAAATATTTTATTCAACATCTGGGTGTTCACGTCTTCCATTTTTTATTAAACTCAAATTATTGACGTGACATTCACATGCTATTATGTGATAAATGTCATAATAGTTTCACATATTAGTTGTGTGTCCAACTAACTGACCATGTTGATACGTTAGTGTTAATAATTTTTATTGAAAAATTAACTACACAATAATGATATACTAAAATTCTTAAATTTTGAAAACACTAAAATTAATGCTGTTTTTTTAATTATTATTCAAATTGCAATAACATTAATTTCAATGTAGTTCACCGCATAAGTAATAAAGGAGTTGTTTTTCAAAACGTCTATGGAAGACAACAAGCCAACAAAAAAATTAACACTAATGATATGTTTGGTTATGGAAAAATACGAAAAAAAGGGAAAGAAATTTGTAAAATTTTGTGTGGATCTCACACATGTTTTTCTTTATTTTAATTTAAATATTTATTTTCAGTTCTCTTTCATTCTTTTTTCTTCTCTCCAACCAAACTACCCATAAATATGGACATTAAAAATGGATTTAAGTCATTTAGTTAAAAGCCTTTCAATAAAATTTTCACCTTTGGATGGAGTCGAAATTTGTAAAGATACCTCGAATCTAATCGGGGAGCCAACATTCCTAATTATGATAATTAAAAAAATGTTTCAATAAAATTTTCACCTTTAGAAAAAAGTAGTTTAGTAAAAAACCAGAAAAATTATTTTAATAAATAACATATGAAAAAATCAAAACATTTTATTGAATTATTTTAAATTCAACTTATATATAAGAAGCAAACCTTTATGAGAATACTTGCTTGTGTGAGAATATTTTAATAATTAATAACAACAACTCACAATTAACAAGTATTTTCATAAAGGTATTTTTGTTTTAAAAAAGAATTATAAAGTTGAAGGTGAACTTGACAATCAGGGTGCAAGAATACCAAGTCCCTTCAGATGATTATGTATCATAGTTAGAATTGAGCCCAAAAGACTTGATCAATGATCACCAACCATTTCTTTGAAAAATGCTGACCAATTATCTTTGGATATTGATTAAAAAACTAAAAAGAAAACAAATTTATTGAAACACATAAAATTATATTAGTTATAACTTTTTATGTTCTCCTGTGATTTAAAAAAAAAACTGTTTTTTTTTTAGTTTCTTAACAAATATACACGGTTAGCAAGACCCTTTTTTTTAATACTCCTTCTAGACTCAAGTATAAGAAAAAAATTAATTCATACTAACTAAAGAAAGTTAATTATCCATATTTAATTGTACCATTTCAATTAAAAAGTATTTTTTTAATTTATTTTTTATTGAAATTTGGTACCAGGAATAAAAAAAAGTCATGAAAACTAATACCTTAATTAAATAAAGGGTATTTTAAAAATGATAACAATAAATTAGGAAAAAAGATACTTGGAATTTTCTTATATTTAAGAAAAAAAGAATATTTTATTCATTATATTTAAAACCGGAAGAATTATTATTTTTTCTTCAACGGTGCATCCCCGAACACTCACTATTCAATATACAAGGCTTGAAGTAAAACAAATAGGCCCAATTGCAGTTTTGAGCTTCTTAATTGTATTTTGGGAGGAGAAACCGAAAAAAGTAAAACCCATTGGGTTCCTCTCTTGAATAATTTAGCAAACCCCTGATATATAGAAGGAAACTACCATGGTTTCTGGATTTGTTGGATACACACAATCTTCACCTTCTAGATCCAATGTTTACACTCAAGCATGATTGAACTTAACTAAAGAAAATTATCCAATTAGAAAACAAACACAGTAAATACTAATTCATTCTAAATAAAAAAGTTAGTTATTTATATTCAATTAGAGTAAAATGTATGAGTATGGTTAATTTTTTATATCATCTTTAATTTCTACAAATAAAATAAAATAAATAAATGATATAACTGTAAACAACTAATTGTTGATGAAAAAAAGCCACCATATTACCACATCCATAATTAATTCATTGCATTTCATAAATTTTGTAATCTTTGTTTCCTTATATTCAATGTATATTTTACTATAAGCAATATGATTCACGAGATATAAATCCTTAATTTCTTCAATGATACTACTATAATTTATTACTTTCCTCATGCTGAAAATGAAAAGGTAATAAATGATGTGATCGTTGCATCAGGTGAGTTATACTTGTATGACAATATTTGCAAAATATATCTTCGCATGTCCTAAAACGTTCATGATGAAGATAAAAAATGTGAAAGCAAAATGTATGTTAATTATTTGACACCTTGAAAAAGTGAGATAAGTGGAGATATAATAAATGATATAATATAATAATAAGAAAAGATAAATGGAAAAAAATATTTATCTGAATTAATCTTAATTTGAGACAATTAATTATCTTCATGCTGTGTCGAGTACTCGAGTCATTGGGACAGATTTTGGCGTTTGGCACGTAAAGACTAAAAAAGACAGCAGATGTATTGCAAATGAGGTGGCCATGTTTTGCCCACTCTGTATTGGTTGTGTCGGAAACTTCCATCTGCTAACTAATTATTCAACTTCAAGGCTCCGACATATATATATATATATATATATATATATATATATATATATATATATATATATAAAAGAAGAATGAAGGTTCATCAACAAAATTTGTGAGCAAGGAGGTATACCCCACAGTTCCTTGACCAATCGGCAACCAGACAACCACTCAAATCCATTATACATCAAAATACAGCCAAAATTACCGACATCACATTTTTTGTTTGCAGCTAGCTGAATACCAATGTCTACTAATGATATGTTTGGAACAGAGAGTTGATAGAGAAATGAGAAATAAAATACATTTTTTCATTTCAGATAAATAATATTTTATTTGGTTATCTTTTCTCAACATTCCATTATTATTTTCTAATATTATATAATTCTCCTAATTTATGAATAAGAGACTTGGGTGACTTTTACTTTCTTCTTTATTTTTTTCTCTTGATTAATTTTTAACGATTAAGATAATTTGCAATGATTTTTTTTATAGTAGAAGAGAATAAAATAATACTTTTTAAAAAAATGGAGGAACTAAATTTAAAGAATAAAATATAAAAGTAGTCTAAATTTAAGAAAATAAAAACATATTTATTTATTTATTTTAAAAAATAATATAGTTACCCACCCATTTATTTACTTACACATTCATCATTATATTTAAATTAATTAAGGATATAAAAGGTATTACAATTTTTTTAACTACTTACATTTTCTTTTTAATTAAGCAACAAAAATATTTTTTTTTCTTCATCCTTTTTTCTTCTCTTTATTTTATGTTCTTTTTCTCTAATTTTTGTTTCAATCTCCAACAAGAACATTAAGGACGATTCTTCTTTAATAGTGCAAAGGAAATTACACAATACAAGTAGGTTAGTTATAATGGTTTATGAATAAATAGTTATTTTTGTCTTTGAATATGCAGAGCGCTGATAAATTTGTCCATGAAATATGAAAATTCAAATTTTAGTTACCAAAATTAAAAAAAAAATGTTATTATTGTTAATAAAAATTAAATTGTATAAAGTTTGCATCATGCGTGTTATGTCCTCACTTTTATTATTTATCTATTTGCATAAACTTATTATTGTTAATAAAAATCTATAGTATTTTTTCCTGAAAAAATATGTTATACTGTTTCTTTTTCAAGTATCTTTTGGGTTATTTATATGCATATGTCCGAAACTATTTCTTAGATCCATATATAACCAGTGTCATATATACCGAGTATAATTTTAGATATTTTCATATTCAGTTGTGATCCATTTTAACTTTTTGTGTATTACTGTATAATTTTTCTTATAAGAGAAAAAAATATTAACGACACTATTGATATTATTAATAAAGGGTCATTGCACTAGGTAAGGTCGATTGCATAGAGTACTTAATGTTATTTAGCACCAATAAAAATAAAAGCTTTAGTAATATATACATATTTAAACCTTTCAAAATTTCAAACAGTATTCTAATTAATAAAAATTTAGTTCAATAGTAATTACAAACATTCTAATATATTTAATGTTGGTTGAAAAATTTAAGTATTTTGAATGAAATTATGTAAAGTAAAAAATCTCCCATTTAAATAATTAACTAAGAAATAAATTATTTTTATTTGATATAAAAAACTCATAACACACGTCACAGTATAAAAAAAATGTGACTTCATAAGAAAAAAAGAGGAGTATTATCACAATTTCATGAGAATTAAAAATAAGGTGTCGAATTTGTCATCAGTTGATAAAAAAAAAAAAAAAACAATAAGGTGTCGAATTTAATATGGATATGGACCAGCTAAGTTAAAAGACAACGAACGTAAGGATTTCAAGCTGTAATTAATTCCCTAGTCTATATTATTGATAGTAAAATAATAGCTGTTATCGTAAGTTCAGATAGAAGTACATGCAAATTAACACGTTAACTTATATAATTTACTTTTCCTAATCTACAAATTAAGTACAAACAATACATCAAATGCCTGAATCTGATGGGTCCCATATAGGAGCTGATTACATGCCTGACCCACAATCAACGACTTGCCTGATATATATAATTTCGAAGTTAAAGAACAAACTTTAAATTGGATATAAATAGCATGAACTCCAAACTACATAAAATTGGACATATTGGTGCTTATGGGATTAACGTACTTCATTAGCTAATTCCTCCAATTGAGTAACTTTAAGGTATTGCTATCCATTATTCAGTTAAAGGTGGAAGAACCTGGAAAGTGAAAAGGAAGTAATGGAGAAGGAAGATAACTCAGTGACATGACAGATTTAATTATGTGAAGTCAGTGAGTATAAAATGACATGTAACATGAAATATTTAAATATATATTACGTTATTAGTAAATAGTGAAACAGATTATGGTTAAAAAATTTAAAATCTTTGAAGATTAAAACTTACATTGAAAAAAAAGTATAAGGACACGTTTGATAGGAGAGACGTTTTGAGTTTTTTGAAAATTTTGGTTGAAAATCCTAATTTTCTATGTTTGGTATTTCTTTTAAAAAAATATTTTGGGAGAGAATAATATTTTCGAAAAATATTTTTTTAGAAGTTTTCCTTGAAATTTCTTTTTATAGGGAGGTGAGAATCTTACTTTTTTTAAGTTTAATTTTTTTACTACAATATATCATATTACTTTTATTAATGTAATAAATAAATAAGATAACTGATAAAAATATTATATAACTCTTTAATTTTTAGAAAATTCATCTAAATATTTTTTATAATTAACCAAACAAATTTTACTCATTTCTAAAAAATATAATTTCCATGAATCATGATTTTCGAACATAGAAAGAATTTCTCCCTTATCAAATATCGGCTAAATTTAACATGTTAAAAACATATTTTGTTTTTATTTTTATCCTTAATGTTGTAAGGCATAGAAACTATTTGAAAGATCGTCTGATGCATTTTTTTAAAAGATATTTTATAAATTATTTAAAAATAAAGTATAAACTATTTAACAATTTTCAGTTTCCTTGAAAAAAACAATTTTCTTGTTTCTTTTTTAAGTTTAAAAGAGATTATAATTAAAGAGAAAAGAAGCGAACGTATCAGATAAAACACAAAGTAGAGAAAGGAAAAGAAAAAAAAGAAAGCAAGAGAAAGAAAGGAGAGAGAAGATGAAAATAGAATAAAAATAAACTTTTGTTTTGTTAAAAGTGCTTTCACTTAATTTTCTTTATTATTTTTTATTTTATAATAATTAAGTTACTTGGTTTTTTTAAGATTTCTTAAAATGTAATTAACAAGCAAATTTATTTTTAAAAAGGAATAAAAATGCAAAAAAGTTGGAAGTATCTAGTGCCCTTACCTGCTTTGCCACTAACAACATCATCAATATTAGCTGTTCCACTCATGGGTCCGCTGCTATTATTGCCTGGTGCAATCATTGTTTGACTATGTTGCACTGCTTGGGAACCATATCTGAACACATTCATAGGCTGCAAGATAAAACCAAACAAATAAAATTAACTAACAACGGTGATTAAAATATAAAAAAA
>PYAF01006068.1:3302289-3323061 GCA_007407185.1 Glycine tomentella | reverse complement strand
TGCCCTTACCTGCTTTGCCACTAACAACATCATCAATATTAGCTGTTCCACTCATGGGTCCGCTGCTATTATTGCCTGGTGCAATCATTGTTTGACTATGTTGCACTGCTTGGGAACCATATCTGAACACATTCATAGGCTGCAAGATAAAACCAAACAAATAAAATTAACTAACAACGGTGATTAAAATATAAAAAAACGTTCATATAAAGTTTAAAAGTTTATTGGTCATGTGTAATGACAGTATAACATCTCATCACAAATGTCTTGATATGACTTTTAAAACTATCAAATTTATTATATATAATAATTTATAACTAGATAATAATATAAAATTATTTTTACTTTATTATTGTCCTGATATAACTTTTCTTCAAAAAAAAAAAAAAGAACTAAAAAAAATTGGTGCACATGTAAATATCAAATGATTAAGTAAAGCAAAGAAGAATGAAAAATTTTAACTTGAAAGAACCCAATTAAATTACCTGAGAGGCACTTCGCATGAGATGGTAACCTATGTAACGTGCATATTGTTCTGGAAGGCAATTAGGGTTTTGCATATGGTTTTGGTAATTAACGGCACCCAAAACTTGATTTTGGCACATTAAATTCTGGTTTGGCATCTGAGGCACAGACATGGCTTGACCATGTGGTACATTTGGCAATTGCATCGGGTTGTGAATGGAAGGCAAGGAAGGTGCACCCATTCCCATACCCATTTGTGACATATAGTGCTGAATTCCTGGGAACATCACTGGTGTCATGCCAGACCCCATCCACATTACCTATCACCAACAACAAAAAATTGTCACATATTACTATAGTATTAGAATATATCATCACATGCATGCATGTGTATGTGTAAGTTGTACCTGAAGCTGAAACTGAAGCGATTTCAAGTATTCGATTGCCTCTTCTAACATTGATGCTTTGTCTGTCTGCGCGTACAACCCATAGTTATTTTACACCACCCATGATTGAATCTTATGAAAAAGTAGAATCATTCAAAAAAAAAAAAAAGGTGTAGAGTAATACCACTTTTAACCTTACCAATCATCCGAGTCTACCCAAAGTAATATTACATAGTAGAATAATAATGCATAAACACCTATACAATATATATATCTAATTTATGCTCTTTATTTTTTGTTTTTTTTTTCTCCAATCGTATTATTTATTATATTAATACTTCTTTCTCTTCTATTTCTATCTATCTCTAGCTGTCTGTTAGCGTATAAATGTTCACGCATATATATATATATTGTTTTCGGTCTAGATGCATGCATCTCTACAGAGAAATGTTAACGTAGTGACAAGTCAACAAGCATTATATGATAACGAACCTTGTTACTGTTAGGTATCAGTTGCTGCAATGTCCTCATCTTCTCGTTGATCCTATCTCTTCTTCTCTGCATTAGTAAAATAACACCGGTAATAAGAGTTAATTAAGTTGACACAACACAAATCACAAAATTACAAGAAAAATACCATTCGCTCACCCTTTCTGATTGATTATGCACTTCAGCTGCACGGTTCCTTCTGGAAGACCCCGTCCGCTGAGAAGCCTTGTTTCCATCAGCTGATTTAAGTTCTGTGGCCTATTACACATGTAGACACATCTCATCAGCCTACAATAATGCCAACAACGAATCTTTTTTTGAGTTATCATGTCTTCTATGATAGTTTTACTTATGATTAGTCATTATCAGAAAACTTGGCTGATCATCTTTGCGGACTTCACTTCTAACTACTCATAATATTCTATTTACAAGACTCGAATATGAGATCTTACTAAGAAATCCAAATCTAATTCTTCTCGGATTAATGTAATATTGGTGCAACAACAAAATCTTGTTCTTCTAAATGAGAAGAGTTACATGGATCACACATGTCATTCAATTCAATTTTTGACTAAATCTTCCGAGGCCATCAGGCAAAAAGAAAAAAGCAAGCATGCATTCATGAAGGTAAATGGATAGAGGAAGAGCATGACCTCACGTTGTTCCTCAGATGCTTCTTCTTCTGTCCCTTTTCTCTTTTGGCCATGATCTCTTGTTGATAGGGAACAAACTCTTCCAATACCAGTACTGCCTGAGCCACCAGAAGATGAAGTCACAGTTGGTTCAATCATCTCTGATTTTTCTTTGTCATTACTAAGACAAATTGGTCTCTGGACACAATCTCTGACAGCTTCAGGCTCAGCAGATAAAGTAATATTATTAGTAGTGGCCCAAATACCACTGCTTGAAACCCTGCTTACATCTTGCTCCTGAGGGATGTGATTGCTGCCACAGTGACTTGAACCAACTGTGATCACTGAGTACTCTCTAGCCTCACTTTGTGACAAGTTAGTAGTAGTTTTCCCCCTAAACTGTGTACTACCAGGTGCTGAAGAAACATTATTAAGGGGTGTTGAAAAGTGAGGAAAATTTAGAACCTTTGGTGATGCACCAAAGTCATTGATTTTCTGAGATGAATCAGGAACATGAAATCTTGGAGCAGGCATAGGAATAGGATTCCCTTGGATTCGTTGAACACATGAGGATTTCATGCTAGGTGGTAGAGGTTTTGAACTTGAAGTAGTAGGATGATGGGGGGTACTAGAAGCAAAAAAATTGGCAAACCTGTCCTCTTCCAATTGCTTGATTGGCTTGTAAGATTCAAATTCACAAGTTGGTGGTGGTTCAGATAAAATGTTTGAACAAAAATCTTGTTCCAGTGGGTCCTCAAGTGGGAATTGGATCCATGGGGTGGCCTCTTCTTGATCCAAGTTGCTTGAGTTTCCATAGGGACCACTAGACCTTAATGTTGAATGATCAGTTTTCTGCACCTGTCTCAAGTTAGATGAATTCCCAAGTGGCTTCCTATGTGTTTGGTTATGCCTCACTACTTGCCCATTTTGCCATAGGAGCTCTACAAGTTCTTGGTCCGGCCTGTATAATTGACCACATAGAGAATTATAATCAAGCCAAAGTTAATAGGGACATTATATATCCTGCTTTGACAAAGATAGATAACACACACCCTATGAGCTTTCTTTGGTTGGTGAGACATGCATCACTCTCAAAATCCCAACCAGGAATACTGTTCTTCATGGTTCACCAAACCAGTTGTCTGTTAGAACAAGAGAGGAGAGAGAACTTTAGACTTAGAGCAGACTTTATAAGCAGAGTAAAATAGAATAATCTGCATAGTTCAGCTAATTGAGTAATCAAATAAGCATATAGAATATTTGAAGTGAAAGAAAAAAATAATAAAGAAAGAAAGAAAGCTTTCGGGTCAAGTGTATGCAACTTGACTTGCCAAGAGGGGGAAAAACCAATGAAATGGAACCACAAGTTGGATTTTGCCATTGGGATCAATTGTGTGAATAAATAAAGCAAGGAATGTTTAAACTCCAAGAGAACCGGAAAGGAAAATTATTTTCCGATTATTAAATTTGAAAGTACATACGAAAATTGATTAACAAGAACAGAAAAAGAACAAAACAATAAAGAAATACAACTGAAAAAAAATACCAAACTTTTAATCCCAACAAAGTGGGAAAAAATCGACAGAGTTAGTTGGAGAGCTGCACTAAGTATTATCTCTAGAAGATTTAAACACACACACTTCAAAAACAAAGAAGAACCCCACCTGAGTTAAGGTAAAAAGAGTTTTTCTTTTGGTTAAGGCAAAGGCTGCTTTTTTGCAACTTGTTGAATAGAAGCTGTAAAAATAAATGCTAACTAGAGACTGAAGAAACAAAACTCCCTCTGAACAAGTGCTAGCTTCAGCTTGAGGAGTTTGGTGACAGAGGTTGTGGCACAGTTTTTAACAAGAAGAAGGACAGTGACATATCCAAGTTAGTACAAAGAGAGAAGAGAGCAAATATGGCATGAAAAAAATAGTACTAAATAGTATTGTGTTTGTCAACAGCGAGAAAAACATGGCTAGCTGCACATGTGGCCTCAGTTGAAAACGGGGTCTGCAAAGATTTTGCTGTGTTCAATATGAAACGCAAACAAGGAAAATCCAATTCTCCATGCACACGGTGGCTATCTGAGAGTGCATTGTGATGTTGACACGTGGCGGGGACATGGTGTATATTATTGGAGATTGATAAGGCTGAGGCATTGTCCGAAAAAGAAAGGAAAAAGATGTGGTACTCGTTTCATGCTCATCTAGACATCTACTAATCAAAAGCATCAACTATCTACCAAATACACAACCTATCTCATGAGTCCATTTTTGTAACTTACTTTTTGGTTACAAAAATGGTCAAGAAGTTCAAACGAGTGGAAAGGATAATGCAGAATCTAAATTCTCTCTTGATCTTAACTAGTATGACATAATAAGAGAATTTTTTTATTTATTTAAAATATCATAATTACTTGATGAATCTATTAATTATAGTAGTATTTGATAAAATTGTATATTATTTTTAAACATGACCATATATCATGTTACTTACTTTTGTGTGTGTGTGAACTTGAATATTTTGTGGCTAAAAGTTAGAGACCAATCTCCGAATCCATTCAAGAGATTTTCTATACACGTGAACATGAGAATTGAATACTTAATATTGTAGATAATACAAGATTTTTATATATGATTCATTATGTACTAGAAAGTATCCTTTCATGAGTGAAAATAGGATAACATTGAAAGCAAATAGCCTTTAGAAATTTTGGTGAGCCTTAAGTTAAGCTCATGATCAAAGTGTACAACTTTAACTTTCCGTCTTTGATTTATTTGTCTCTAGAACGGTTTCTATATTGTCTAGTTATTCTCAGGGATGGATTTCGGAGATAGAATAGGTCCATGACAATAATTTTCGTCTCTAAATTTGTCTTTGAATATGCATGTTGAGTTTTTTTTTTTTTATAAAAAATAACTAAAATATTAGAGACAAAATTATTGCGTCTCTAAGTTTCTCTTATTTATTTATTATGTCATTTTTAACCATTTAATTCATTAAACTCAAATTTTCTCATGATTTGTTTGAAATATATAATATTTAAAGGAGTAAAAACATTATCAATGATTAAGAATATTTTTATTAATTAAAAGAAGTTTCTTCATCTATCGTTGCTACATTGTTGACAAGTAGCCTTAGGAAAGGCTCCATGTTTTCTTATTTTTATACACAAATTTAAGAATTTTTGTGTTATTTATTTCTTTTTACATTTTTCATATTTTAAAGTTTCAATTTTCTTTATTATTTTATGCTAATTCTAATAGAAACCGTACCATATATCATCACACTATTACTTCCTCTGTCCCATTATAATTGTCATCTTATGTTAATTTACACATATAAAAAAACCAATAAATGGATGAAAGAGAATAACAATTTTACAAAATTAAACTTATCACCATTAATTCATTTTAGTTATTGTAACCATATCATTAATATTATAATGAATATAAGTGAAAAAAGATAATTAATACTACATTGAAAAATTAAAATAATAATTATTTTGAGATAATTTTTTTTACATGACAATTATTATGGGACTGAAAGAGTAGTACACAAGCAAACATGTTTTGAAAACTAATGAAGAAAATTCTAATTGTATTTTAATTATACCTCTATTCTTGATATTATTAAGTATACCAATGATTTGTTTTTATAATTTGTTGTAATTGATCATTTTTCTAGATACTCTACTTAGAAAAACTAATGATATTATCAGTATAATTAGTGATCCAGAGAATAAAGATAAAATTAAGATATAATCAAAATTTTCTTCATTAAAAAGTATATATAAAAAGTATATACACAATGTTAAATATAATGCTATCTATTTTATGTTCATACTTGAGATAATGGAGATTTAGTAAAGTTGCATAACCTAAATTTGGTGAGAGACAGGAAGCGGGGGTGAAGACTTGAGGTCCAAATGACAAAGATAGTTCGTAGCAAAGCAACCAGCCAACTTCTTCACCGCACCAAATGGGATAGGAATTCCTCTAATCTCTATTCACGCTCCAGTCCAGCTATTACCAACTTAACTTATGTTTCGAAATCAGACAGCAATTTAATGCCGACATTCAATGTTATTTGGCCTTTTCTGGACCTTATCACTTCATTTTCTTCTTCTTTCTGAATCATATGTAACCTTCACCTAGATATAATTATGTTGGAGTTAAATAAGATTATTATAAATGACAAAATTATTTATCCAAATATTTAGTGTAATAATATTTTTAGGACTTAAACTCGAAATATATGATTAAATTGAAATAATCTCATACTAATTAATACATGATGCCTTTCACGCTTAAATTTTTAGATAAATGCTTAATTATTTTTCAAAAATTAATAAAATAACGTATATTTTTAAAAATAAATTTAATTAAATACACATCGAGTTTATCAAAGTATCAGCCCAAGGCCAAGTTCCAACTCGAAAGTCGTTTTACCTTCAAATCAAAATCACCCAACTTTACTTTGGTCTTTAGTGTAGCAGAATCCTCAAGTAATTTTTTTTAACCCTGTTAGAATGTTTATATTTGAAAGGAAGAAAATGTAGAGAATAATGATATAATATATAAATAAGATGAATGTAACCTTCAAGAATTCTTATCATATGAACTCTCGTGTTACTCACCACATACACACTAAGGTGTGTACGCGCATATTAAATTATTAATAAAGACCATGGTAGAAAAACCACGACAAATAATGTAGTCCGATTGCTATGAAAGTAAAACTCAAATTCAACGGAAGGACAAGTTCATGTAACAAATTTAAACACAAGTGTAACGTTGGAAAGGTGAGGCAAGATCTACTAAGAAGTAGGAGTTTTATTCATAATTGAGTTAAATATATTTTTAGCTTTCGTAAAATAACCTAATTTTGATTTTGATCATGTATTTTTTTCATCTCTCAGAATATAAAATCATTGCTTTTGATCTTTTTTAAAATATCACTTTTAAAATTAAATTAAATTCTAAAAAACAGAGTGGTGTCATTAAGGAAGCTTTCCTTGGGAGAAATTTGAGAATCATGTTTATTGAAAATTAATAAAATTGTTTGAGTGGTAATTAGAATTATAGTTGTCAAACTTAGTCTAATCATTGACCCGATCGATATAGTGAGTCAGTGGGTTAGTGGTCCAACCAGTGGACCACTAATTGGGCTGATTTGACTCGGTATATATTAAAAATTTAAAATTATATATATATATATATATATATATATATTATATAAGTATATAACTAACTTTATTTGAGTAAGAAAAGTTCATCCATACTCTAAAATTCAAATAAAATAAAAAATCTATTTTTAATTTTTTTTAAAAAAAAATCGGCCGGGTCGGACCAGTCCAATTGGGATCCGGGACCGACCCAACCGAATTTCACCGAATCAACTGCGTAACCCGTCTAAAAGTGGAACTAGTCCGGTTAGGCCACTGTGCCCCAGTCCAACCAGTCCGGACTGGGTTTGATAACACTTATTAGAATCTTAACATAAGTTTCTTAGAAATCAAAGAGTTATTCAATATTTTTATCACATTAAATAATTTAATAAAGAGTAAGATGATATTTTTGGGATAGTAAAAGAAAAATTACTTGAAAAAATAAGATTTTTCTCTTTCTCATGTAAAAGTTTTTGTGAGAAATTAATTAAAATATTCCTGGAAAACATTCTTTCTAAGGAATTTTATTTTTTAAAAATTGATACCAAATATGGAAAATTAAGTTTTCCAACTTATGATTCTGGGAAAGTAAAAAATTTATCAACCACCAAACACTTCCTAAAGAAAAAACTAAAAAAGTGATACAAAAAGGAAAACGCTGCCAGACATTGGGCCTTGAATGCGTAATTCACCTACTATCGATCCAGGTCCATAGAAAGAAGCAGTTCAGTTTTTCGGATTCGGGTTGGGTTCTCATTTTCGATCTTAATTGAAGCATACGACGCATCATAATAGCATTGAAGCAACGGCTGGCGGAAACAACCGTTCGACGCCGGAGACACGATCTGTTTCTACCTCTGATTTCTTCTCTTCAGGTAATTAAAAACACTTTTCTTTCTCCACTGTAAGGGGTTGAATTTTTAGAAACGGTTCCGGAACTCTGTTTGACATATGTTATCATTTACTCTATAGTATAGTATTGAAATTTGCAATTTTTCACTTCGGAAACATCGAAATGGATAGGAAATAGAATGCCAAGATGTTCACCGGTAAATTTAGTCTAGAACAATATCTAAACTGTTTTTTATGTTCTGAATTGGAACTTTATTGTTATTATTATTGCCGGCAAAAAAAAGTATGTTGTAGGTCCTCAGTTTTCGATTAAAATTGGCCATGATTCTGGTATGGTATTTTTTATAATTGCTGAATTCTGGTAATTTTTTCAACTTTAAACTGGTTGAAATAGTTTGATTGATGTACAGGATGTTTGATTGTGTTTATAATCTGGGGTAGTTTGATCGGATAAGCTTTTCTGTAATTTTTTTTTTCAGTTTGATACACAAATACCTGTTCTTCTTTGCTTGATGAAGTTTGATTTTTAGATAATTTGTATAACTACTGAACAGTGTAAGTATGGGAATCAGTAAAACAGAAGTAAACTTGAGGAGGTTGCTTGCAGCTGCTCCTCAACAGCAAAATCAAGCAAAACTTGTGCATGTAAGTCTGAAGATAAACCTTTTCTAATTCTATTGAAATATATGTTTTATTAATTTAGATTGGCGGACGATGTGTCATAGGACGGAGTGGAGAAAAACTATAAGTTTGGTGAAGAGTTAGACCTGTTATTATCTCTATGTTCAAGACGGTCCCTTTTTAATTCTTTTCCTCTTCATTTGCTCCTCCTTCTTTCACCCTTCTTTTATCTTATTTTCTTTTCTTTTCTTTTGACTTATTTTCCCTTTGTCTTCCCCTCCCCCTTCCTTTTTTTTTTTCAACTTCTTCGTATCTGTTAGTGGGTTCATCTATCATCGACCCCAATTAACTTGGGTTAAAGGTGCTGTTGATGTTGATGTTGATATGTTTTATTAATTTAGTCATTTGTTAACTCTGGAAAAACATACTTAATCATTTGTTCAATTTTTGGATTTTGCAGTATGTTGCTACTTTGCGTGAACAATTAGAACAGTTGGCTGAAGAAAGGACACTAGAAGGCTTCCGAAGGTATGGTGCGTCTCTTTATTTACCATCTGATACACATAGGTGTCATGGAATTATAATTGAAACTATATAAGTGCATTCATTTGTGTGTATAAATGCTCTGCTCTGGTTATGCAGGATTTCAAAGGCTATGTTGAATGATTATTCAGAGAAGATTGAAGCCATTGCTTCCACATTGGTTAATCATATGGTGTGTATTTGTTACTCGTTTCCTCTATTTCTCAGCTCTTCTGCTTGTGGGTTCTTAACACATTTTCACTTTGGATCATAACTTTTGTTCAAAATCATTTATATTTTTTAACTCCGTCCTCTTTTTCCCACCTAATTAACCAAACTTTTAGGATTTATTACACAATGGAGAAAATCATATTACATTCACTATATTTTTGTTATACAATGACAGTAAGATATTAACCCAAGACATCATGCAAACTGTCCAAACTCTCAGCTAGTGGTTTATAATATGTTCACTATAGCATGTGAAAAGTGTTACATTTGATGGCTGTATTTTTGTTGACTTTGTTGGAAATATGGAATGCATCATGAAGTTGTAAGCTCCTTTTTTGGTTTTTTCAATTTATGTAATTTTAGTTTTGGCCTAATAAGCACAATCATTCAACCACAATTTTTTTAACCCAGATTAACACACAAGTACCCAAGAAGGACTTCGAAAAGAATTTTGTTAAAGAAAAACATTCTGAAATTGAGGAAAAAAAGCAGATACTCCTTTCTTCTGGATTGAGAAGAAGGCCTGTGTAAGCTAAAGTTAGCCTTTCTTACTACTATGTGTATTTTGTAGGCTGTTTTACTGTTGCTCATATGATTCATTGGACAGACCTGCCTCAAGTACGGAAGATAAAGCGCATGAGCCTGCTGAGACTGACCACACATCACCTATTAAACTGGATGCTACAGCACATGCACACATTGAAAAGCACAGGTACTGTTTATTTGAGTTGTTATTTGAAGTTTATGTAATGGTGGATCCATAGACTCTGTACTGCTTTTTGTGGAGAGTCCATAACCTACAAGCTACAAACCTTATGTTCATATGTCAATTTGTCTAGAACAACAAAGTATATTTTTCTTCAGGACTGTCACCGATGTATTAAGGTCAATCGTTGATACATTGTTAGTAAGTTACCAGTGACCATATGTTACTAGCTTAATATGATTAGGATTATATATATTTGAGAGTTTATATCGTCTTCATCGACTAGTCCTGAGGATGTTTTTGAATCATTATCATTATGATACCAATAATTTCCATTAAATCATGTGTGCTAATGTATTAGATCAATAATTTTTATAGTCATTTACTGTGCTCTCTAGATACTCTGCATTTATTGTTATCATTTGTGCTTTCATAGTTTTTCTGTTTTATTCAATTTTTAATTTAGAAAGCTTCAAGAAGACTTGACTGATGAAATGGTGGTTTTGGCAAAACAACTCAAAGAGAGTAGTCTCACGATGAGCCAGTCCCTGCAAAATACTGAAAAGGTCTCGAATCTCATTTTCATTTAATCGTGCTTGTCTTACTGCTAAACAGTTATATGAATTGGTTGTGGGTGGCTTGCTTTGCAGATACTTGATTCTACAGAGAAGGCTATTGAACATAGCTTGGCAAGCACCGGTCGTGCCAATGTGCGAGCAACGGCAATCTACTCGGAGAGTTCTAAGACTTCTTGCTTAACATGGCTTGTCATGTTTGTCATGACATGCGTATTTGTCATGGTTATTCTTCTAATCCGTGTCACATAGTGTAAAAGAAATAACTTTCAATATAACTTATTACATTTTTTTTCCCATAGAAATCTAAGACATTGTCAATGTCAATATCAAGCAATTTATAACAATTCGTATACTTTTATTTAACCAACTGAACTAGACACTTTAGTACTTATCACATAATCTAAATTTTTCTTTCACATAGATAATTAAATTGAAAAATGTTAACATTAGTTAAAAAAAACATTTTTTTTTCTTATGAGAAAGTGTTTTAAATTATCTCTTTTCATAATCTCTAATGTAGTTTATTAACTGTAGTTTATAATAAAAAGTTTCTATCTATTCATTTCTTAGTTAGTCTCCCTAGACCTAGAGCACTCAAAAACAAGGCTATCCTTCTTTATATATAAATTTAAAACTATCATTTCTTTATTCTTTCACGTTCATTCTTAATATTTTTCTTTTATGAAGTGGTGCATTTCACTCTAACATATGATATATTCTTTTATACTTTTAACTTCAATTCAACGATTTTACAAATTGTCACTGAATATTAGAAATCAATTTTAAATACATGTGGCGTATAATTAATTTAATTACTACTAGTATATCGAAGCTTATATTATTTATTGATAGTTTGTTTGCTATCATTAAAATAATGGTTGGATTATTTAATAAAAAAATAATAATGGTTGGATTCTGTTAGATTAAAAAAAAAGTGAAAGCTTTTAAATTAAAATCAACAAAATCTTAACTAATATTAAGGTTATGACGTTATGTTTGACCCAATTTTTTAATTCTATTAAGGTTTAAAAATAAAGTAAAAGTTGTGTGAACATTTTTATTTTTTTGTTTTAAAATTCCTTTTAAGTTAAAACTGTTTGGTAAAAAAAAAAAGTTTAGATTTATTTAAAACTAACAGCCTCACTCAACAAAAAAATATATTTATAAAATAAAGATACTAAGTAATTTTTTGTTGAAAAAATTATGTAAAATTAACTAGTAATTTAGTTGTGCAATGCACAAGATTGTAATTAAAAGGTGAAAAATTGAACAGGGTTTCTAAACAATTGAGCACTATGTTCTTCTCAATTTTATCATCCGGTTACACCACATCTAAATAAAAGGCTAAAATTTATACTTATATATATATATATATATATATATATATATATATATATATATCTTCAGATTTTCTTTCCATCTAGCATGAGCATGGCCTAGGTCATTGCTTATAGATAAGCAAATGGAAGATGATGTTCCTGATATTATGAGATTTTATGCTTTTGTGTATTTTCTTCTTATTGAATGTAGACAACAAAAAAGCTTTATATAGAGTTTAAACGAGTAGAATTTCTACTAACAAAATAACAAATCCAACTAACCGATTCTATATTTATAACAGAAAGATACTATTGTTATAACAAATATATGTCAGAGATGAAGATGGTAAAACAGGAAAGACGTACAATTACTATCCATATTAGTCCAATTTATTGTGAGAAGATATTTGTTGAAGAATTATGTGGACTCAATTCCAAAGTGAATGAAGAAATTAAGGCAGATAGCTTTTATAAGAGAGGTTGGAAATCATTATATATATATATATATATATCTATATATATATATCTATATATATATCATTCATAAATTTAAAAACAGATTCAAATAGTGCTATGTATTTTTATGGAATGAACAAACATGAAAAGGCTCTCCCATGATACCACTTTGTCTGATTTTATTTTATCTTTTTTGTCTATAGTTGTATATTAATACTATAGACTGCCTCTATTATACTATAGTTGTACATTTGTACTAATGTAATAATAGAATGCTCGATCTATTGTTACATGTACTGCTACTGCAACCGCAACTTGGTTACTTTGTTGTTTTGGTGGACGGTCGACTATATATATCTGAAACGTAAGGAAGCTTTCTATAACGCCAAATAATATAATATCTATAATGTCTCTTTGTCTTTTTCAAGCAATATAATACATATAGCTTTTGGTGTAATGCGCTGATGAGGAGAAAATCCAGAAAACAATGAATTAATTATCTGATTAGAAAAGGAATATATGATGAGAATACTCTGAATCTCAAGATAGATCAAACACATTTGAATAATTTTATGTAAAATTGCCATGCAAAGTGTAAAAAGTGCTCAGCTAGGTAGCTTCTCCTTTCTGATAGGATTTTCCTTTGTAGTTAATTAAATTAAAAGGTTAATGGGGATCATTGGCTTCCCTCATTAGGAAACAAGTTGGCTAAGAAATTGTCATAAACTCAACTCACTAATTTAATTTCTTCTTTGCATATATATAAGCTTGATTTATGTGTTCCCTGAACCATGATTCTGCCAAGGAAAAAATGAACTGGAAGGTACACATAGCAAACTCTTGTATAGATCATCCTAATAATTTTATTCAAGGAAACCATTTATAATTGGGTGATGTCAAATTTATCAAATTTTCCTGCACCCCATTACAAGCACATTGCCAATTGCCATCAAATTATTATATATATACAAAAACTATGATCAGATAATAGAGTCAAAGACGATCGACAAGAAAATTATTGGGTCCGAGAGAGAGAGGAATTAAGCCATAATTACTAATAAAACATGTATTAATTATGTCTCAAATTTATAGTGACCATAATTAAGCATAACACTAGAAACTATTCCAAGAGTAAACACAGATGTAATGTAATTACTAAGCAAGACCACAGAATGAAGCTTACACTGACTACTACTATATCCCTCCTCCTCCTCATCAATGCATGTTTTGCGAAATTCATCTATGCCGCTGGGGCCACATCAATGACGCCATCATCATCATCATCACCTTCATTTGAGATAGAAAAGTTGTGGCCAAATTCATGAGTTGCAGCCCAGTCATTGCCCAAGGGCACACCATATTCTTCCTTGCAAATAAAGACCACCATTGTTACACAGATATATGACAGAATGAATTATACTATAAAATAAAAGACTGCCTCAGTTGTGACCTAGGTTACATTTATATATACATTAGAAATTTGTATTTTTAAAATAAAAGAAAAGAAAAGATAAAATATAGGGTGGCTAGCTTTTAATATATTCAGAAATCCAAATTGGATCATTCTACCCTTTACAACACATAATAACACTTTTTATAATTTATTTTTTTTCTTATCTCTTTTCATTCCATTGTTCTTTTTATTTATCTCTCTTCCTATTACGTCATATTAACGGTTATATATATCTATGTTTCTCTCATTTTTTCTTTCTTTCAACTAAAGGGTGTCTGCTAATTGTTTTTCTATTGTTTTATACTTTTGTATTTTTCTTTGTTTCTCTCTTAAATTCCTGAAAAAAATTGTGTGAGAATAGCATTTCTCTTGGAGATTTTCTGAAAGATAAGTTTGCCTTTTTTGTTCTTTCTCTACTACCAACGAGGCACTTTTGATTTTGTTTTCTTGTTAGAATTCAACGTTCTTTATGAGTGCAAAGGAGGCAATGGCTGAGGTGGTGAAGCTTCTGACCATACAAATTTCCATGGTGGACAAAACTTGAGGCAAGCTCATGGCTTCATGTTGCTAAATGCATTTAACATGTGGAGTTAAGTGCTTCACACACGCTTGAGCTTCACCGTCACATGCACTTGGATGACATGGATATGCCAAAAACAGCTAGCTCACGAAAGAAAAGGTGAATGTAAATGCCAAAGGGCAAATAAAAACCTTTACAACATAGGTTTTGGCCAAACATGATCATTTGAGAGGAAAAGGGGCTTTTCAAACACGTGTGCTTCATCATTCATTTCTCCCTCGTGACTACTCAAATACATCACACATTTGTGGCTTAAAGCGATTGGGTTAGGTACATATATTTTAATTTTTTTTTTTACGAGTAGTAGTCGACATTTTTGTTGGATAATGTTCCATTTAATGCTTGGTCCAAATTTCTAATTGTTGAAAAAGGAAATGTTGACTAGGGTCCAATTTCCAAGGGATTGACCCCGGTCTACTTGTAGTTTAGGGTGCTGAAATCCTTAAATCTAATTTCTCTCTATAAATACTATATTTATAGATGGAGGCAAAAACACAATACAATGGGTGAAAAAGAGAGGATTCAGAATTTCAGAAAAGGGAGAAGAGGATTCTTGTTTGTGTCTCTAGCATTAGGCTGTTGAGAGAGCGTCTTCGAGAAGTTTAGAGTAACTCTTGTTGAGAGCATTTCTACCATTGTTGTTGTTGAGTGTCTCCGGCTGAACCATTGAGAGTGTTTGTAACCATTATTATTGAGAATAGTGGATTGTTCTGAACAAGATCTCGTAGGTTTTTCCTTTTGAGGTTTTCTACTATGTAAAACTATTGTTGGTGTGTTTTTTTCTCTCTAGTTTCTCGCGCACTCTTTATTTGATCGTTTCACGTTTCCGCATATATTTCATTGTTTGATCGCTTGAGGGTTGAGTCCGATGACTCTCTAGTGTTTGTGGTTGGTTGAGGTGTTTCTCCCAACAAAGCAGGGGATTGTGTGCTTAATCCCAACAATTTCTTTCCTCTAAATACATGGTTAACATTTATTATTTTTTACATGTACAACAAATCTTAAAACAAAGAAATAGAAAGGAAGAAAAGTGAGAGGAGAGAGAAAATTTTAAAATATAATAAATGAAATTGAAATTTTATAATTTTCAAATTATGTCAATGATAAATATTAAATAATATTTTATATTTTTAAATTAACTTAACATAAATTAAATTAAATATTAAAATAATTTAAAATTGAAATTGAGAAGAGTGTGCCATTATTTAAAAATGAAAATCAGAAAAACTATAATTATTTCTATTATTTTCATGTATTTATAATTTTATATTATGTGAGCAAGTTATATGTTATAATTTATTTTATGATATAGGAGTAAATAATAAATATTATAAATATAAAAATATAGATATATGATTAAATATTATATTAAGGTATATTAGGATGTAAAGATTTGAAAAAAATATATTTAATTTGTATTTGTTTTTTATTTGAAACAAAAATTAAAACAATTAATAAATGATTAATTTGTTAGTAGTTTTAATTTATATAAGTATAGATCCAAAAAATAAAGTTAATTTACAAGTTAAGTAATCCGGAGGATGATGAGCTTGATTGGGCGAATTCAAAATAACAGAACCTTTAAAATGAAGTGGACATATACAAGAATGCTCGATCAATTGGGCTATAAGCCAGTGTCATAATCAACTCAATGATCCTGTTCAAGTTTCATTATATTATAACTAATCAAGGATTCGATTGAGAAAATTAAAAATGGCATGGCCAGATTGACAAATGAGAACTATTAAGGTAGGTTTTAGTTTGCTATTCATTTTATCTATATTAATTTATATATGATTACAAAAATAACATTAATTTTACTTTAGTTTTTATTTTCAGAATATACAAAAAAAAAAAAAGAAAAACTTGTTTCACTACCTTTATAAATTCTTGAAATCAGAAAAACAACTTAAAAACAATATAGCATTTTTTAAAATCATAATAAAAAGTATCAAATTAAATAAAAAGACAGTTTTGGGTTTTCTCCAAATTAAACGGGATTTGACGGAGAAAAACTTTTACACTAATTAATAATATAAAAAAAAACTGAATTATCCTTAATAGCTTTATTTGATCTTTTTAAACGAATAATAGTCCTTTTGTTTATTTCCCCGACCCCTTGTGAATCAAATAAAATACTTTCCCTTTCTTAAAATTTCTCCTCTCCTCCCATCCCCTACATCACTCTTTTTTTATGTATTAGGTTTTAAACTGGGGTAGTATCAAACGCCTTGTAAGTGGCTTCACAAGTTTGAAACAGTCATTAATGAAGTCTTGATCCCCAGTCAAATAATGAGACACAAGAAATTCTAAAGACCCCAACATAGAATTGTTCCCTATTTACATTACATCATTCAACCTTTCCCAATTCCATCACAAGAAAGAGAAAGGGATATTGAAAATCAAACCATTTACATAAGGAAAAATCTATTCATACTTCTTTCCTTTGAGCTTTCCCTTGGGGATTTTGCTGAGCAAACCAGTATCCAGTTTCTGATAGTGATTTTGCATCTGTTCAAAGACCTTGTACACAAAGTTGTCAACTTGATCCTGATACCTTTCATAGAGAACTGGGAGTGTATGTGCAGCAACAAAGCCTTAGACATAACATAATAGAAATTTTAGCAAATCAGGTATGACCTGAAAAGTCAATCTAGAAGGAAAAACATCATCGTTGAACTTCTAACAGGTACCATATCATCCATTTGAACTTCAAGAAGAAAAAGATCCACTATCCCACAAAATAATATACATCAACATACAGTAATATTTGATTTCAAATAAGATTTGGTAATTGAGGAGGCATATTATCAGAAAACACTTAACAAGGCATACATTTGTGTGCGTGGATTGTGTTACACCATCCAAACTCCTGACTCCAGCATCTTAACAGGAATTTAACATCTTTCAAATCGTTTCCTATGCTACACAGTTATGGCATAGACAAACAAATAACAAGCTTTTGAAAGTTAATATGCTGTTTTAATCATCCTTTATATCCATCATACAAGCACAAGATAAGGCTGGCTTTAACAAAAGCTAATATAATATAATTTCCATAATTTCAATAATTCACATTTCTATTTGTAGGATTAGTTGAAATTTTGAACTATATTTTTCAAACTTTGTCTGACTTAATAATTCAAGTAAGCCGACACTCTGGTCAACACATTCTAATCTATATCAACAGATGAAAAGAAAGCAGGTCTCTCACCAATATACATGACAGTCAAAAAATTGCACCAACTCCCAATCACAGCACCAGCCCATAAGCTTAATAAAACCTGGGGATGTTATAGCCATTATCACAAATTCCCACAAAAAAATCATATATTTTCCCTTTGCAACAAAATATAAAAGTAAATAGAATTGATCATATATAAGATAGAAACAAGTTATAAAATAACTGATGGCAAAGTAGAAAGTGCATCATCATGGTTGTGCATTTAAAGATACTAAATACAACCCACCCACATTGATTCTTTGTCATATAATACTACTCCAAGTCATGTAAAACAACCTATATTGACCCTTGAAGCTTATAATTTAAAATCCCTGTTTCCCCAATTCAATTCTATCATACCTCCTGCTGGATGTCAGTCTCCCCCACCCCCAACCTACCCACACCCTTCCTGGGTGCCAACTCCTTGTGTTTTTTGCTCAGTAATTCAAATCTTTGACAACAACAAAGTAATAAAATCAGGAAACCACACAGTCACAAACAACTTAAGATCAAATGACTCTTAGAAGATAATGTCACATAAGGTTTAGTTGACTTGGCAAGTTCCCACGAACTCAAGAAACTTATCCCTTTCTACATGAGTACAAAATATAAATTCGAAGAAGAGAAAAAGCAGTCGACAATTTTGATGAGATATGTCAATAACATGTCACAAACAGAAGATGTTATAGCAAACAAAAATAAATGGAATTGATTGAATAACAAGTACTATAGCAAATACTGGTGTCAGAAACTGAAGAATGGTTTAACCTGGAAACTACATTCTAACTTCTAAGCATGAACATGGATCGTAAATAACAATTACAATGAAAGAAAACATACAATAAGAAATTGTTTTAGGTTTCCTCCACATGAAACATCTTGGAGAAACCTCAAACCACGGTTAACCTCAGCACCAACTGCAGTTGCAATATTCACGAAGATATCATCTGGGAGGACAAAACGGGGAACTTTAGATGGCTTCCTGTCACCCAACAGAGA
This sequence comes from Glycine tomentella, assembly GCA_007407185.1. Taxonomy (NCBI): domain Eukaryota; kingdom Viridiplantae; phylum Streptophyta; class Magnoliopsida; order Fabales; family Fabaceae; genus Glycine; species Glycine tomentella. The sequence goes on along the minus strand of PYAF01006068.1, from coordinate 3,304,394 downwards.
ACAAAGCATGTTTAAGCTGTAAAGTAGCATAATATATTTATATAAAGTAAGACATCAAAAGAAGAGAAGATGCTTGGATAACCTGCTAAACAAGCTGGAAGCATTTGTCCAAAGAAACTGTCCAAGCATACCAAGAGCCACAACAAAGAATAAAATAGTTAGGAAATTATAATTAAGCCATTCAAAAAGCACCCATATAGCTGTTGCCGCAGATAAAACGCTAGCAGAGATCTTCTTGTTCCTCCATAACAAGACATCAGCAGCTGCATCATTCAATGGAAACCCAAAAAAAAACAGTTTAGAAGTCAAGGCCAACATGATAGATTTTACAGGAAATTATCTAGAACTACCATACATTTTCCACCCCCTAAAATATGGTGCACAGGTTTCTGGCGTCCAAATAGTCTATTGAATTGGGAGCTCACTGAGCTTGACTTGTCTTCAAAAAATGATCCAGATTTTTGCTTCTCAGTAAGTGTTTCCACAAGGGTGTTTAAAAGGTTTTCAGCTGTGATTTTCTCGGACATTGTTCCTGCACTTCTATAAGAACAAAATAGAACATCACAAAATGTTGCATGAAAATAGCGATCATGCCTATTACCACTGCAGCATCAATCACCATTTATAAGAAACCACAACACCCGAAATGAATATAAGATACAATTTTCTTTTTCCTGAACCATTAACAAAAGAGAAGAACATACTACCGACATCAAGTCATACTTTCACAAAGGCAAAAAGTTATCTCGTCTAAAATGAAATAAGTCTAATTGGTCTATGGTCACAAAAAGAAACATCTCTGGCAATTAATTATTAACTTAGCCTATCTGTATTTAAGGCTTAAGCTACATCAAGTTTACTACTTCGACCGCATTAAGTCTATTTAGTGTCTGTTGTTTCAGATTGTTATTGCTGCAAATTGGTTCTTAACTAAAATAGTGTCTACAGTGAACTATTTAACATTCTTGATCATTTTAATTATTATTTTTATGCCTTTTTCCATTACTGTCATAGTCATTCCAAGGCCTGAATATGGGGCTGATTGAGTTTTTGATATTGTATTTGTTGAAATTTAAAGGATTGTATGCAAAAGGAAAATGGAGAGCACGGTGAATCAGTGCACAACATAAAATATGTTATAATGAGACTCTGAGTGATTGTGACACAAAACACAGACTAACACCTCAATTTACTGTATTTGGTTGGGCAGAAAAGAGCGACCAAAGAGAGAATTATTTGAAATGTTGAAGTAAAGAGAAAATGAATTTAACTTTTTTTTTCTCTTATTTCTTTTTTACTTTCTTTTCTTAATTAAAAAACATAAACTGGGAAAGCAGTAAAGAAAAAGGGGTACCGCAAGTTTTTTTCAACCCAATTGAGAAGGGCATGAAAGACAAGCATTTGACATATAATGAGGGATATCACGAATGTACGAAGAAATTCAAAGTTTAAGCACAAGTGCAAATCCCTAACTGGAGAAATTTTCAGTGAATTCAACAAGACAGAGTAGAGAAACGAAAACCAGTAGAAACGCAAAAGAGGCAGCATCAAAGGAAGAAGCAGAAGCATGAAATTAATCAATTAAAACAGAAAAAGGAATGATTTTCGTGCACAAACCAGAGAATGGAGTGGAGGGTAGAAGCGAAGTAGCGAACAAAGTACTACTGCAAAGGCACACCAGAGAGAGAGAAAGAGATGCTTATACGTTGGTATAATGAATGGCAGAAAGAAAGAAAAAAAGAGTAAAATGCAAAAGTTACTACTATAAAATATAAATAAAGTAGTATTTGAAAAGAGTTTATTTTATTTTATTTTAACTAGTTGAAAATTAGACACTCCAGTGCATTCTGGGTCATGTGTTTTATTTGTCTTTTTTGTTTTTTAGTTAAATATAATTATAATGACTATCATGTTAAAAAGTAATTCCTTTCATTTTTAATTATAATTTTTTAATTAATTCACGTTCTTTAAAAAATTAATTTAATTAATTATATTAATTTTGTCAAATAATTATACTATCATTTCAAAATCATTTTTTTCTTATCTCTATCCACTTGATTGATATTTGGAGAAAGAATAATTAAATAAGGATATGTAAAAAAATT